>JALLBB010001025.1:0-11850 GCA_036939735.1 Discostella stelligera
CGTTTGACGAATGCGAAGGGGATGAAACAAATTGCATGATGGCCAAGTGCACAGACAGCTGCGCTGGATTTGAGGGCTACTGCATGCTCCCATCAAACAGTTCTATCGGAGCTTGCGATCTGCGACAAGTGCCTGCTCAATCCACCAGCCCGACTCCTTCCAGTTCACCCGATGCAACCTCCTCTTTGAACGAAACTGTTGGAATGTGCAGCTCTGACGAGGAATGTGCGGCTGTCGTTAGATCTCAATTTCCGGCACAAAGCAGTGAGGGAGTGGAGCTGTGTGATTGTTACGCCGCGTCGAGTACGTCTCCGTTTGACGAATGCGAAGGGGATGAAACAAATTGCATGATGGCCAAGTGCACAGATAGCTGCGCTGGATTTGAGGGGTATTGCTTACTCTCTCCCGACAGGGCCGATGGAGCACAAACTTGCGTCCTTCGTCAAGTGAGCACATCCATCAGTCCTATTCCTCTTGCGCCCACCATCAGCCCGTCTCCAACAACAATCGGTGCAATTGTAGACAAAACCGTTGGGATGTGCACCTCTGACGACGAATGTTCGGCTGTCGTTAGATCTCGATTTCCTATGGAAAGCAACGCAGGTGTTCAGTTGTGTGATTGCTACGCCGCATCAAGTTCATATCCATTCGATGAGTGCGAAGGTGAAAGCGACGAAGCATGTGCGATTGCCAAGTGTATGAATAGTTGCGATGGAATGGAGGCTTATTGTTCGCCAGAAGATACTGATGGGATTCAAACTTGCACCCTCCGGCAAGCGACCAGCTCAGCATCTGGTTCACCTACCGGCAGCCCCACTTCTACAAACATTACCAATGACAAGGGAGCGGAGGTTGACCTCGTGCAGGGATCTTCCAGCACAGCATCTGGAGCGATGGAGACTTATTCGCTCTCCATTATTGAGTTTTCGATTGCGGCGATTTCTGTTTTATTCGTACTAGTTTAATTGTGTGATATTTATTAATTTATGGTTAGGTACCATACTTTCCGTTGCCCTTTTTTTTAGCGGTCGCCTTGCTTGCCCCCGCGGAAGTTATTCGCACATCGCCTACCATGGCTTGGACCCATTCATTCTCATTCACAAGCTTGATCAATGCTTGATCCCGTTTTGCGCCTTCGTCAAGTAGTTGTTTCTTTTTTGTCTCCAGGAACATTTCTACCGCCTGCTTGCATGCCTTTCCTCGCTTGACGGACCCAGGGGTTAATTTCACGCGATATGTATATTGAGTCAAGACAGAGTATGGCGCACAAACTGGGAGTGCATATAGAATATGATCCTGTGCGGTTGGTTTTCCAGTCAACCTACCGAGCTCAGCGGTATCATCTACAGCGCTATCCATGTTTTCAACATCAACATTTATAATCCCATCTTCTGCCAGGACTTCTTGCCAAGACTCGAATTCAGCTTGTTTCTCTGCCTTGGACTTTCTCTGCTTGCCATCTCCTTGCTGAGCTACACAACTAATACTATCTTGGTAACCATGCTTCTTAATTGTCCGAATAATGCCGGCGAGGCTGGCCGAAAAATTGTCGACTCGCGTGGTAGTTGATAAATTTAACAAACGTTTGACAGCTGCTAATTGCTCTATCTGGGTTTCCATTTCGCTCAACTGTTCCAAAACGTCGGCGTCAAATTTGTTCCATCGCACTTCGTCCACACCGTTGGAATCTTTGACAGTAACGCATGCGGCTAAAGTTTGTCGCACATTCTCGTCTAAGATGTCCGCAATCGTTTTGGGATCTCGGACGAGCAATGCCACGGTTTGTTCTGCAGCCTTCAGCTGAGTCGCACTTTCCGAAATAACCTTCCTGCCACATCTTCCTTTTTTATCTGCTTTCGACGACTCTCCACCGTGCAACGCCATCATGACCAGTTCGCGATCGTTCTCATCTTGCTCGGAGTATTTCTTCTTGGCCCTTTTGTCCTTAGATCGCTTTCCACGAGATAACTCCGCCGCTCCTTTCTTCGAAGATTGTGGATTGCTCTTTGTCGCTTGGCTCTCCTTGGACACACGTGAAGATTTTGCTGACGTTGAAGGTTCCGTATTTTCTATTTTGCCGTCCTTGGGCGAGGATACGTCTTGTAACTGTTTTTCATTAGAGGTCATAATTCTTTCGTCGTCAATTCCCTTTTCCTGAATAGTGTCCTCAATGACACCGACGTGTTTAACGCTTGATACTGGTTCATCAATCGAAACATGATGTTCATCAATTGATATATGATCCTCGATTGATAGCTTTACCATTGCCATTTCTGATGCAGCCCCGAATTCTTCCAACCCTTTCTCTTGCTGCGCATAAATCTGCTCTTGTTCAAGCAGGAGGAAGTCTCTCCTCTCATTTGCATGTCTTGCTATGCTCGCCTCATCTCCAAGTCGAAACAAAACACCTGGTAGTGATTCATGATAAAATTTATGCACACGCAAGATTGGTAGTAATTTGTACTGACTACACAATCATACCGTTCCCATCCACAACCCCGATGCAAGGTAAGTAAGTATTCAAGTAACTCACCTAATCCCATTTCAAGCGTACTGGCGGGCAAGAAGTTCTTCCGTCCACGAATCATAAATGCCCCAACTGAGAGGTATTCTCCTGTGGGGGCAGTTTTCGACACTTGATGCGATTCTACCCAGTAGGCGGAAGTTACCATTTTTGATTTCCATGCAGAGGAGCGGCATATCGTGAAGGATCCCGCTTCTCGCAATGCCTGATCTGAGAGTGGGATGACTTGCGTCTTGCCATCCTTGCGCCGTCGTCTCTTGGCACGGAGGATACAAGTAGCCGCACCGTGAACTTCCGCGTGAAGATATGCATCGCCTGGCCTTAAATAGCGCTTGACTAGTTGTTCATTTTGTTGTGAATCTTTCCCTGCCACAACCAAATAATTGTCAGATGTAATGAACCACGCAAATTTCTCAAACCAATACGACTTCCGCACTGGCAAGACCTGAACTCGCTCCTTTTTCTTTTGAGCTTCCGCCAATTGCTGCCGCGCCTTCGCTTCAGCAGCCTTCAAGGCCGTTGTGGATGCGTCGATAGTCTTTTCTTCCTTTTCTTTCGAGGCCCGGTAGGCAGCGAACATGATTCGGGCATTGCAATGTGCTGACTCTTTGATTGATATTGTAACATTTCGAATCGGTGGAAGACCATCTTGACCGTAATCATCCCAATTATCAATATCTGGAAGCGCTAAAACAACTTGATCTTTATCCAATAGTAATTTCTGTATCATGAGTGCAATCGGATTCTCATTTGCTTGTTCCACAGTCACCAACTGCTCCAGTGCCACCCAATCCATTCCCGAAGTTAGAGCAGAGTTAATAACTCCCAGTGCTCGATCGATATCTTCTGCATGACGTTCGACCAATTGCGCGCTGTCTTTCAAACGTTCCTGTTCCTTCACCAACTCCTCAACGCGTCGCTTTTGATCGGCTTCAATCTTTAATAGGCGGTTCCTCGCAGCGGCCTCCGCGGCGTCAGCACGAGCGGTTACACGTTGAGAGGACAGGTGAGAGAAGAACTCATCGGTAGCAATACTAAATGTTGCATACTTGAGATATTGTTGATCTTTGTGCTGATGAAGAATATGGGGTTGGAACTCAAGTAATGTCTTGTCCGAGTGATGGTTTTCATTTGTAACCAAGAGTGGCACCCGAAAATTAGGATTCTTTCTATCATCATCATTGTTATTGGCAATGTCGCTTGTTGCTTTGGTTTTGTAAAGGATGTATCCGCTGCCTCCCTCTCCCGAAATCAAATTTCTGATTACCCTGGAACCTTCATCGCGAAGAGCAGTGATCAAATCATCCCACTGAGCTTCTGGCAATGTGTAGTGGATGTTGTCGATAGAGAGTCTCGCCATAGGGTCAAGACCGGCAGTCCAGATGCAATGCTCAATCAGTGATGGCCCATAATGATACACGCCGGAATTCGGCTTTAGCAAAAGTGCTTTCAGAACCAATGAATCTTCTACCAACTTCTTCTTTTTCTTCCCAGACGATGCTTTGCCTTGTGTCCCATCCTTGTTTTCAGTATTGTTACTTTTCGTTTCGTTATTTGTAGCCAATGCCATGATTTGAACTTTTGACAACTGTGCTCTTGCCCACTTAAATGCGTCTGAAGCATCCATGGCCAATAGACCACATTTTTCAGTAGAAGACGAAGAGTCTTGACTGCTCGAAGACTTCATACTCCCTTCCGCAGTCAAAGTGGTGGCAAATGTCACCGGGTAAATGTTTCCAACTCGCACTTTCACTTTCACCTCTTCCTTGCCATTCTCTGTCTTGGTCTCCTCGTCATCTTCATTGCCCTTCTTACTACTCACTTCGTACTCATGCGTTCGCAACAAGGCCAGTATCCGGTATTCTCCGTCACACAAAATCAAGTTCCCCTGAGCATACAATTCCAAAATCAAATGATGAGCATAGGAGCCGCTACCAAAACGAAAGTCCACGACACGGTCGAGATTTCCTAGCTGTGTGACATTTTCGAGACGAAGGTTACGTAAATGTTTGCGCAGCTTTAAGGAAAAGGGAGATGTCGAGGAGGATGCTCCCCCAATGGATTGAGAGTAGTGACTGCGATGCAAAGAAGTGTAAGGTGAATCCCTGTTAGATCTTTTCGCAGTATTGTGCACTCAGAGGAATAAACAAGCAATGAAACGAATACGTACGTTGTGGGGTGGAAACGAACACCTGATTCTATGAGCAGCATGGCCCGTTTCTGATCGGCAATAGTTGCACCACCGATGCCATCATCGCCCGGCGGCGATGTAGCAGCATCTTGCGGTGGTGGGACGGGATTAGTTCCATTTGCTACAACTGTCGCTGCTGATGATGCTGGTGCTGATGGCGATGATGATGGCCCGCCACTGGAATCGGCCAACTTGAACATGTACACTCCCTTGGCGCCATCGCCACTCCCCCCTCCGCCACTGCTTCCGGTGCCGCTGACACCCAAGGCATTGCCATCGTAGACATTCGCAAGCTTGAACCCGAGCATGGTGCGCTTCACGTGCGATGTCATGGCGGCCACGTCGAGGCCATCGAATCGAGACTTCTTGGCGCTCATGGTAATATTATTGCTGGTTGATCAGGGTCGGAATGCACGAGAACTGAGGTAATAGAGGGGTAGTAATAATGGAATTTTACTTTTTTTGGTATCTCGAGAGTGGATGGTGGATGGGCGGGCGGGCGGGGGCGGGTACTAGCAGCGACACGTGGAATCAAACGCTCCATGTCAACCTTACAACAACTACTATGAACTTACACTACAACATCATAGATCCAGGTGAAAATCAATCATGGTAACACTCTTTTTTATAAAAGTTTCATCTGCAGAATATGAGCTTTGGTAAAAGTCAGGCATCTACACTGTTCCAGGCCGGGACGCAACAGCAGAAATCATCCGCAAATTTCGCTGCTGATGTACTCTACTGGTTAGTAGTTTCACAATTTCCCTCGTAGGAAGACCACTCACAGAAACATCATCAATGGCAACGAGGACATCCGAAGGAAACACCCATCCTACAAGAGGACTATCGTCCGAGACGTTGCTGACCATCGCATGGCCACGGTACTCAACGAAAGAGATTCCAATTTTGCCTGGAGGAGCCGAAACAATGCGATGATATGAATGTTCTTCATCATCGTTGGACACTATTTTTCGTGCGGGTGTATGCAGAGCTGAAGGAGAGGCAAGACCCGTTGATTGTGATGTTCCCTGGAACCCCTTCTCTACAGGAGATGGTTTTCGTCGTCGTGATAAGAGGCCGAATGCACCACTGATGGATCCCATTATACTGGACTGTCCTTGGTGATCTCTATTATCAGAATCATCATCCACGCTTGATCCCACACTTAGGTCATCACCAAGTGATGGCGATGTCACCGTCATCATAGTAGGCATTGAAACATCATCACGCAAATTAGAACTGCCATCCTTTTTCAAATTATCTGTCAGAAGTGACGTGAATCTGCTTTTGCCTGGAATGTGTGGTCCCCTGGATGGCGTTCGATTAGATATTGGTGTAGTAACAGCTGTGCTGATAGATCCTGCATTACTAGGAGTTCGAATAAGACCGGGAATGGTGCGATTCCAAAATGGCATCGGACTCCTATGCACATTCGTATCTTCTTTGATGGATGCTCCGCTCTTTGTTGCATGAAACGCCATCAGGTGATGATTACTCTCTCGAGATAATTGCCTCTTTCGAAACTCCACATCTTCCAAGCAAGAATCGGGCACTGCATCGTGCGTATTATTATGAACGCCAATGGAAGTGGGTGTTACCGAAACTGCGATATCGTACGTTGTCTGACGATGGGCACGTGATGTAAAATGTACGTGAACATCCTTGCGGCGTAGAAGTAGCGGTAGAACATGCATCACGAAACCGTCTCGTAACTGATGATCCAAACCCGAAAGCTTCAGGGAAGGGATAGCATCTATGTTTGCCCCACTCAAAATATGTTCCATCCACTGAATTAGTGCGAGTCGAGTGGCATTGTCCCCACTCCACTTGTTGAGAATGGCGTCGACAATTGGTGAATGCAAATCATGGTCTGGAGGCGGTGGAAAGTCAACTAACTCTCCCCACTCGGTGGAAAAATTCTCCCCATCAATCATACGAACATTGATCATTTTTCTTTCAGATGTCAGCTCCGACGAAGTGCTCTTCGATACGTCTTGATCGATTTGTGAATCATCCGGAGATATTCTGTTTTCTAGTGTGACGATCAGGGCGCGTCGGTACTCTTCCAACTCTTTTTCCAACGCGGGATCGTAAAGATTTATCTCCGCGGGTACCTCATCTTCAATATTATCATCCCTGCTTGCATCCAGAGCTTTATTCCCTATAGTATCCCCTACGATTTTCATGAATGTATCCCCATCGTCGCTGGATGCATTGATTGGTTCAATCTCGGACGAGAATGGTTCCGCCGTTTGCTTCTCCAATTCAACTATCCTTCGCTGAGCTTTCTCTAATGCTGCCCTGAGGAGAAGATTTTCCTTCCGGCTTTCTAGATTCATTTGCGCCTCGATGTTTTTCTCCCACCTAGTAAAGGATTCATCCTGGGAGTCACTGAGTTTGACAGATGTTGGCCGAGAAGGACAAAGGACCAACGGGCCATTTTCCTTGGGTATATTGTCCATTAGATCCGAGTCCGATACCGAATCATCTGATGATGATTCAGACAATATTGATTTATTCTTCGCAAGTGGTATGGGCTGGCGAAGCATCTGGAAAGAGAAATGTTACGCAAGAATTACGATGAGACTGTGGAAGAGATAACGTTGGAAGTCATGCGAGCAAGAAATGCAAAGGGTCAACACACCTGCGCCCCGTGAGAACTTTTTAGCCGCCCAATTTCAGCACGACACGTTGACAACTCTTCATTAAGACGATTGATCTCTCCTTCCTTTGACGACATGGCTGATTCGGCCGAGAGTAGGCGTGCTTTCAAGGGAATATCGGTTAGAGACAGAATCTCGTCAAATTTGTAAGTGTCGACGCTTTCCAAGGTCGAACGCCCGATCGAGTTCAGCCATTTCTTTGCAGACAGTGAAGATCGCTTCACCTCCAATGCAAACTCGTACGAGCGGAGGAGAGCATCAATGGCATCCGATCTCATTTGTGGATCGATGTTGGATACATCATGTTGTTCGCCAGTCGATGATTCTGCAGCCCCAATTTCGTTCGCCGATTTGGCAATGCGTTTCAACTTTGCGAAGCATTCGCTGCAGCAGTTTTGAGAACTAGAGCGTAGTAAGTCGCGACGCTCATCTTGGCATTTATCGCACAACAACCCGTGGTGAGATCCATGGTCCAATTGCCCGGCTTTTAATGAATGCTCAACCATGAAAGCTAGTATGTCTAACGCATCTCCGCGCTCTGTCTCAATTTTCTACAGCGATACAACGAGTCATCGGCGGTGAAGAACAAGGAGAGCCATTTCGGCAGCAAAAAAAAACATTATGATTCGGCGACAGCGCTCACCTTCCAATCATTATTCGCCTTGCTTGCTTGGGTCACGGCTTGGTTGCGCATCGCAAATAATGGCACTTCTCCTCGGTCCAATTCAGAAGAGTTTCTCGGACCTGATTTGGGCGACCAAGGGTCGAACGAAGAGGCGTGTCGAATGGTCCCACGAAGATGCGTGATGTCATCTTTTCGGGTACCGGCATGTTGCGAGTTGGTGACTACCTCCCCCGTCGCGGGCGATGATGATTGCCCGTGATGATTCCAAGTCTGAGCGTGGCGGATGATACGAAAGGGACTGTCCGGCTCGCCGCCGCCGGCCGCCGACGATGATGATACTCCAGCAGTTTGCCGAGAGGGGTGGAAAATAATTGGTGGATGATTCCTCTTGGAACATGGATTTGCCCCCACGGAGGAGGTATCGCCACGACCTTTGTTGATGGTGGAAAAGGATGCCACTCCCGAAAGTCCGTAATATTTGTGAGGATGACCCGGCGGAGGAAAGTGCCATCCACCGCTGCTTGCCTCTCCACCGGCATGTAAANGTGTGGCGCATCATAACATAAATTGAATGCTTGCCCAACGGGAATACGACTAATGAAATGTGGCGTGACAACAATAAAACCACTCCTTTGGGACCATAATGGCATCTACGAAATGGAAGGAAGTGGTTTAAGTTCGATCAAGTCGGGCGACCAAGGGTCAAACGAGGACGCGTGTCGAATGGTTCCGCAAAGATGCGTGATGTCATCTTTTTGAACACCGACATGTTGCAACTTGGTTTCTACCTCCCCCGTTCCACGCGATGACGAGTGTCCGTGATGATTCCAAGTCTGAGCATGGCGGATGATACGAAAGGGACTGTGTGGCTTGCCGCCGCCGGCCGCCGACGATGATGATACTCCAGCAGTTTGCCTAAGGGGTTGAAAATAATTGGTGGATGATTCCTCTTGGAACATGGATTTGCCCCCACGGACGAGGTATCGCCACAACCTTCGTTGATGGGGGAAAAGGATGCCACTCCCAAAAGACCGTAATATTTGTGAGGATGACCCGGCGGACGAAAGTGCCGTTCACCGCTGCTTGCCTCTCCACCGGGATGTGAATGCTCCGGCATGACAAAGAATGTATCATTGTGAATGGTCATATCTTCAAACGAGAAGCACTGTCGAGCAAATTGAGATAAGAGGCTGGCGGTGGTGGCTGCCTTGTCGATAACCGACGAGGAGGAGGCAAGTTGGAATCTATTGGGTGTTAATCGTTCCAAACATAAACCTCAATTATCCATTCAAATATCAAAATATACTAAAGATATCATAAAATTGTCAGGTAATTATAACACATTACATATACCTAAATTTGTGCGGTATAACACTCCCTAGGCAGGATGATTTCCTCTACCATAAAATTTCAAATACTGGTAAATACCTCTCCCGAACTGTTCCAATACATGTACAAATGGATGATTTTCATCAATCATCTCATTCGGAAAATCAATTGAACAAGATGGCCATGTACCTATGCTGTCCAACTTCCAAACTTTTTCTTGTCCATCATAATGATGAGGCACATCCCCTTCTAATGACAGAAAAGACAACTTGACTATGTGACCAGTAACACATTGTTTCTCAGTTTTTTTCTCGAAATCAAATCTGAACTCAGGAATATCATACTTCTGAAATATTTCCCTTGACAGCCGCACGTTATCCCTGGTCATGTATTCGGCATTATTATATTGGACACCCTGCCTATTATTTCCACATTCATATGTCTGATAGAGAATTTTTATCACCTTGCTTGACTTTTTTACCCCCACACGATTATTCACACTATCAAGGCGAACAAAATAATGCATACGGGCCTTCGCCATCCTAGATTCTGTCAGAGGAAGAATCGGTAATGAACAATTAGTTCTCACTTGTAATGATAATGGTGGATAAATCTTTATGTCATCACCAACAATGCCAACCAATTCTTTACAGTGTTCATAATTCAACATTCGTGAACAAAGGATGGTTTTGATTTTCTGTTTGCGTAAAAATTCACGAAGATGCATCTGATTATTCATCAAAAGATGCATAAAATGCCTAAGTTCAAATGTTAACAGCATAATAATATCAGAAGATGATCTAAATACAAAAACTAAGCGCAGTGATGACATAAACTTACTCTGCATTCATGAAACGAAAGTATTGGAAAACAGAACTTATTTTCTCAGCACACGAAGACCAATTGCTCAAAGAACAATAGACGATGCAACCAAAGGTGACACCAAATACAGGACTCTCCAATCATCAGAGAACATAAAGTCTGATGGCTTGCATAGTGAGGCAATGGGTAAGTTTAAATACAAATGTTCCTGCACCACATGATCCCTTTGTTTTGCGAGGGCATCATCCCTCTCAATACCACTTTCCAAATATGCCATATGATGATGCTTACCACCCACCTCCTCCCCACTTTGCGTATATTTTACCATTTGATTTTGATGAGAGTCAAAGCCACCTATATACCTATGACTCTTCGACAACACATCCTGATTGACGTGTAACCCGCTAACTTCATTTCCACCCAACATACTCATGGGAATTTGTCTCATCTTAATGTTATCAGAACATCCATACAAATCCCCCCCATCAGTCCTCACAAATTGGGAGTGTGCTGGTGAAAAGACTAGGGAGGGTTGTTGGACCGATGGGGTCAAGGGAGAGTAGCCAAAAGTCGAAGTGGCTGGAGTATGGGTGGAGGTGGCTGGCGAAGCCACCAGGGTAGTAGTAGCTGCTAGGGCAGCCCCCCCTTCGATGATGAGAGGGTCAACATTAAGCATGAGGCTGCAGTGGTGGATTCGGGCTTGATTGAGATCCCGGTAGGGGATAGTAACCACCTCATAGCTGTGGTGGAGGAGCCAAGCTTTGATGTGGCCAGCGTCGGGGGAGGAAACATCACCAATAAAAATAGCCACCGAGTTCCCACACCCATCGCGAAGGATATCTACATCGCGGTGGCAGACAAAGACGGCGGATGTGTAGGGAGGGGGACGACGTCCCAACCCACTTGGAGAGGCCATGCCAACAAAGGGAGGCTGAGGAATATTATTATTATGAATAATAACATCCGGGTTGGCTGATGATGATGACGACGACGAGAGGGAAGGTAATCCCGAGGCACCGGACACATTGGGGTGGAGGAAAGGAGAAGTCCCCTGCCCACGACCAATGACCGAAGAAGCCCCACCAATAGTGTTGTTGTTGGTGGGGTTGTTGTCAATATTATTATTATTATTATTAATATTAATTGTGCTATCCCGTGTCGTAGACGCAGAGGGATCGGGACGCGAGCCCAGCACCAAGGAAGAGGGTGCAGCAATAGTGGTACTATCGTCCGTGCGAGGCGACGGCAATGATGATGGGAGAGGACGAGGTTCCGAAGCCATGACGATGAGGGGTGGCGAGGAAGAATGAAAAATGTGGCGAGCCGGGCCTGAGGGAGGCAGGCCCGTGCCGTCGGAGGTAGACGACATACCGCCGAAGCGTGGCCGGAGCCCCAGCGAGGCACAGAGGAAGAGCGCCTACTTTGCGAGAGGATCAATGAGAGCCGAGACGCTAGTAGGAGCGTGGGATCATGACCTATTGGTGTATCTTACTTTATTGTGAGATGCACCACAGTCCACACCGGAGAACAAGAAGACGGCGATGGGCGACGTGGCGTCGTCTGTCCCGCTCAACAGAGTCGTGATCATAGGTGGAATATCATTGTGCATGCGTATCATCCACAGAACTCGTTGTTTTTCATCGATGTTTTGTTTTTTTTTTGGCGTTTTTTTCAAGTATTTTCTTTGCATTTTCGT
>JALLBB010001026.1:0-19535 GCA_036939735.1 Discostella stelligera
CTATGCTCGGAAGCAACCATCATCGCGAGCAGCATCGTGGAAAGCTGCATGGTAGCAGAGAGCCTCAGCTAGATCCGCTAGCTGGTACAGATCGTGTGATCATCGGTGAGAGACGATCTTATTTTAGATACCAAAGATCGCGGTGTTTCTGAATTTCGGGGGCGCTCCTGTTTGCGAGGTTGTCCTAAGCGGGAATTTCGGGGGCGCTCTGTGTTTGCGTCGACACAAACGCGACACAAACGCGTCACTTGGGATCTTTGTTTGTGTCGACGCAAAGGAATTTCGGGAATGCTCCATTAGAATTAGAGCAGGTATGGTACAGGTCCGAAGAACGAAGAAGATGATACGCAGTTTTTAAGCAACAGCGCGCCATTTTTTCGAACTTAATTTTAGAGAAAAAAGCTACAGAGGAATAGTAAAGATTTCTACACCATCGAAAGATATGTGTCTGACCTATCCAAACATAGTAGTATTCCTCTGTAACTTTTTTTCTAAAACGTACTATTATTTTTTACGGTATCGTATGAGTCACCCTCTCGCACGCACAATATCAACAACATCTGGCAGGCAGCAGAAGAGAAGCAGAGAGAGAAAAGGCATGATGCACCTACGATACCCATCAACAACTCACAGCCGGCCGCCCATCAAGGCCCATCACCATGTCTCGAATTCCAAGTCCAAGTAATGTATCATCTGCTGGAAGCATATAAGCATGATGAACGGCCGCCGACAACAACAACGACAACGACGACGCTGGCATCGCATCAGCAGCAGCAGCAGCACGGTAGGCGGCGGTCTCATCTCCACTGTCTCCTCCGCCGCACTAGTAGTGATGATGTTGATTGGGATGATGATGCCATGCACCGCCGCCGCCGCCGCTGCATTTTCATGGAGAAGCCATCAAGGACATCCAACCATTGCTATTGCCACCCGCAGCACAAAATCTTCATTCCCGCTTGTTGAAGTCGCTAGTAGTAGTACGACTGTGAGTCAAAGGCTAGCACTGGCAAAATACAAAGACGCATCCCTACGGAGGATGATGGCGATGATATCAGGGAACGCTGCCTTCGCGTCTTCTTCGGATCCGTGGTCCTCGCCCAACAACAACAACAACGGCAATGGCGGTGGCACAGGAGAAGATTTAAATAATTTCCCGGCGCCGCGTCCTCTCGCCGTCGAGGGACCTTGGGCGGCCTACCTCGACGACGCCAACGGCCGTCGTCCCTACTTCTTCAATCACGACACGGGCGAAAGCTCGTGGGACCCGCCCACTCCGACCTTTCCGCGGTTGGTGGACTTCTCGCTACCACCGCCAGGTCGGGGGTCGAGAAATACTCGCGAGGAGGAGGAGGCAATCCTCGCGGCGTACGATTTGGATTCTTCTACCAGTCGAGGAGACGACGACAATCCCGGACCATTCCAACAGCCAACCTTTTACGATATACTCCGCGTGCCATCCACCGCGTCCAGATCGCAAATCAAACAATCCTACCTCTCTTTATCCAAAATGTACGACTCCGGCGGACGAAATCGACGATCCAAAGAATTCCACGACATTGCCCGCGCCTACATGGTGCTGTCGGACGAACGGTCGCGCGACAAGTACGATCGACGATTGGAGCGGTACGAGGCGCAGAGACGCATGCGGAGGAAGATGATGGAGGAAGAACGATCGTGGGAGCTGCTGCCGGAAGAGGAGGAGGAGGAGCGACGGCAACAACCACCACCACCACGTCGGGCGAGGATGGAGGACGAGGAGGAGGGTGGTACCATCAATAATAAGTTCATCAAAGATATGATATACAAGAAAAAAATGGAGCTCTTGGACGAAGATGGATCGAACAAGTTTGGGAGATTTCGCGGGAGAGAGGGGCCACCACAGCAGTGGCCGCCGGGTGGCGATGATGATGATGATATTCGTCGTCGTCCATTGGATATTGATCAAGAGGCCGAGCAAATGCAGTTCGTGCAGGATCAAATGCAAGAACAAGAGTGGCAGAGGAGGATGATGATGATGCAACGGCAGGAGGAAGAGCAGGCACGAATGATGCAGGAGCAAGAGGAGAGGATGCAGCGTCAGGCTCGGGCTGCCGAGGAGCAAAAGCGGCAGTTCGACAGTGAGCGAGAGAGAGAGGAACGACGCCGTGCCAGCTCGGAGCGGAATGTGATTCGGGACAACAACATGCCCAAGCAACGACAGCAACAACCTATTATACAGCAGCCTCCGAACCAAAATATTAATACAAAACAGTTTCCACAGTTGCAAGGTCAAGACATGAACGTCATGATGCAAAATATGAAGAAGAATTTTTCAGAGAAGAAAATGGCCGAGGCGGCAAGGGTACAGGACGAACTTTCATCCTTGGGCGGCCGCGGCGACGGTTCCGCCAGGATTCGCGGTCAATCAACGCAGCCGAGCCAAACAACGAGTGAACAACAATCCTCGTCCAACAAGAGGCGAGGCGTGCTTTTCCCTGGAAAGGGTGGTATTGTTGTCGAGGATTCGCCTTTTATCGCGAAGGATATCTTGCTAGACGAATTCCTTGGGAGGAAGTCTAGTAGTAGTACTTCGGGTCGGCCTAGTTTCATCTCGTGGGTCCCGCCCGAAGATGAAGGCGACGAAGTAGTGGACTCGTCTACTATTCCATCCTCTCCCTCGTTGGATGGAGAGGTAAAAACTATTGATGACGGGCAATCTTCTAGAGGAGGTCCTGCGTCCACTTTGTCGGGGGAGCGCGAGCGTGAACAAGAGCGTCTTCAGAATATCAAAGCTAGAGGAGGAGCGGGACGTCAGTCACAGCAACTTCAGCCGCCTGGGGGAAGAAATCAAATGAAATTTGGGCCATGGTCACCGGCCCAAACTTCCTCCAAGGCTCGTGAGCAAGAACGTCTTCAGGGTATGAAAGCGATGGGGCTTGGTGGCGGCGGAAGCGGTAGAGGGGGGGGAGTTGGACAGCAGTCACCACCGGTCGGTCCTGCCTCCTTTGCGACTGGGGAACGTACGACACTCGGTGCTGAGGAGTCTTTTGCCAAGTCGTCAGCGAAGGAACGAGAACAGCGACGCCTACAGGATATGAAAGCTGCGGTTGGCGTTGGAGGCGTAGGTGTTGGCGCTGCCACGGGACGAAACAACCAAAACCCAACAGCGTCCGCCGAAAGCACCAACGATACTGATATTCGTAAAATGGAAGAGGCTCATCGCGCTGAAATCGCAAAGTTAAAGCAAGAGATGGAAGAGTTGGCTGATAGAACCCTGGAAGAAGAGATAGTTAATATTGCAAAAATTCATGCCGCAGAAATTATCAAGCTAAGGGACAGTTTCGAGAGGTCCCAAGCTGAAGCCATCCGTGGCATGCAGCAATCAGGGGTACGATCTCCGAGACAGAGTGCGGCCGAGGTTGAGGCTGCCACGGAGCAGCTGAAAATGAATCAAGCGGCAGAACGCGAGCGTATGAAAGCTGATATTACGCGCGAGGTGGAAGCGGCCCAGGCCGAGAAAATATACAGTTTGGAGGCCGCACACAAGGCGGAGCTGGACAAGGTTCTTAAGCAACGGAGTGTTCGCGACGGCGAGGAGACATTGCGTCTACAGAATGAAATCATGAAGCTGAAGGAAACCCACTTAGCTGAGTTAGAAATGTTGACTGCCACGCGCAATCGGGAAATGCAGCAACTGCGAAATGAGTTAGAGACCAAGACTTCCGAGCTTTCGAGAGCGCATCAGATTGAGATTCAAAAGCTTCAGCAGAATCAAAAGGCGGTTTCTGTTGCAGACTCTCTGAAATTTCAACAGGTGGCGATGGATAAATTGGATAGTCGGCACAAACAAGAGATTCAGAGTATGTCCGCTCAACATCAACGCGAGATGGACAATCTAAGGAAGGAACTTCGTGCCAACTCGGACCGAGACTGGAGGAGTAAGGTTGATGATGCAAAGAATGTTTTGATCGAGCAGCATAAGGCAGAAATGGAATTGATGGCAGCGCAACACAAGCAAGAGATGCAAAAGACTGTTCAGACCGAGCTTCAAAGTCTCAAACAGCAGCATGCTAAGGAATTGGAGGTTGCTCTGGAAGAGAAAAGGCGACTTCAGCAACAGGCTGAAAGTGTGACTCGTGAATTGAAGAATGCGGAACAATCGGGTAATACCTTGACTAGGAATGAAAAGATTGATTTGGTGTTGAAGAGCTTTGAGGGAGTATATGACCCGAATCTCATCAAGCAATTACGACAGGATCTCAATGAACGGGAAGCAGGGCTAAACAAACAGATTACCGAGGGAAATGAAAAGATAGCGACGATGCAATCGCGTCTTGATTCAAGTAAGCATATTGAAGAGAAGTTGACTATCGAAATACAGACATTGACGCAGTCGAAACAGAGTGCAGAGGCTGATCTCCAGCGCATGAAACTGGGCACGTTGGAAAGCAGTAACGAGATTATTCGACTCAAAGAACGTATCCAGACCATGGCTAAGGAAATATCGAAGCTTGAGTCTCAGCTACGGCAGCTGGTGCAAGAGAGGGACAGTAGCAGGAATGGTCTTCAGGAATTGAAAGAATGGAAGTCTAACGCTGAGGCTGAGCGTGCAAAGCTAGAAAATGAAATCAAAATGAGGGATGGGTTCATTGCAAAGCTCAAATATGACTTGAACGAAAGAAATGAAGATGTAAATGTTCTGGTTCCAGAGGTAAAGATACCCACCTTAGTTCCCATTTTTCCTTGTCAACTATGTGCTCTCTTCTTACCCTCCTATGGCATTATCACAGGTTGCTCGACTTCAGGAGCTTACCGCAACATTGAAAGATTTGAATGCGAAACGGTCTTTAGATTTCGAAGCGTTAAAGCAGGAGGCGACGAGGCTCAAAGCTCAGTATGAAAAGGAAAGCGAATCTGCAGCGGGATTGGCTCAAAGTCTCAAGGATCAACTTACTACGGAGCAGTTGAAGAACACAAATCTAATTTCCACATTACAAGATGAAATTAAAGCGAATGAGATTGAAATGGCGAAGCTCCAAAGCACTGCTAGCGAACGATCTCAACTCATCGCTGACTTAAAATCGAAGCTCGAGCGATATCGAACTGAATCTGAAAAAGTCATCGAGGATAGTAAGAAAAGGGTTGCATCAACAGATGCATTCTTGAGAGGGCAATCTGGGACTATCTATTCATACATGACCAAACCATCTGGCGGAGGGAGTCCTTCACGTCCAAACACGAATGTCATCGGCGGCAGTTTCTCTATCAGAGAGAAAAAAATTGCTTCGGTGAGGGAAAAAGATCCCCCAATACTAAGTAGTACTATCCAGGTTGAGAAATCTCCAATGAGCGGATGGGCTGGACATAAGGATGTACAATATGGGGGGTATCTCGATAATCTCTCTGCTAAAAGTCCGACACCTCGAGCACAGCAACTTGGATACGCAATTAATCAATATCGAAAGGCGGAGAAACAGCTTCTTTTGGAAGCCAAATCCTTGTCGGAAGTTGCAGCCAAGAGCTTCGAGGAGGCTCGAGCTTTGGAGGGTAGCAGCGACAAAAAGAAATACGAAGAGACTCTGGCCAGGGCTAAGAAAGAGAGAGCTCGGGTCGAAAATCTTTTTGTTCAAGCAGCCAATATGAAAGCAAAGGCCGAGAGGTCATTGTTACCTTAGCTATTCTGCTGTGAAATCTTTAGTGATAAATGTTATGCACTCTCAAACTAGAGAGAATGTGAAAAATTGCCTAATCTTCCTGAAGTTATGGTAGTTTGTATTGCAATTGTATCTGTTGCTTGATACTGTAGTTCACTACTACCTACATATTTGCTGCTGTGGTATCAAATTATCATTGTTCCTACCTTCCTTTTTCACAGTACCTCTCCCCACATCCACACAAAAAAACCATGTATGTACAGTGAACAACACATCCCAAACTCATTGCAATATTACTTTCATCTTTTAGCTGATGCTCATTAGAACTCAATGTCATATGCATGTTCTATGATCACTCACATACATATTTAACACCACAAATACCACAATCCTAAACCTGGAACTGAGAATCTCAAAAGCAGACACCATTGACACTCCATTACTGCAGTATTGTCACACTGCAATACAACTATTCAATCATTAGTTTCTAGTTTCAGAAGACAATGAAATCTTGCTAAACTATTTCTTATCCCTCACCTGAAATGTAGCTTTAGACCTTAGAGAGGCAACATGGCAGGAATTGCTTGACACAAAAAATGCAGTGGAATGCGATAGTGGATACTATTATGGTACTTTGTTAAGATGAATTTGGTACTAAATCCTCTGGTATGCATAAGTTACTATTCCATTTTAGAAACCTGCACTTTTGCCATGCTATGAACTTTCTCAGACTTCCTTCAGACTTGGGCTGTTTGCCACATCGGTACATATGATTTTCAACATACTAGAGCATGATTTAATGTAAGAGTATACATTCATCTCTTATATATTAGGTAGATCACTGAACAAAAATTGCCCTGACCATGGTAGCTTCAGCATCCCTACCTCATGTTTGAATTCAGAAATCATTTTGAATCATATTGAAGAGCATAAACTGTGTTAAACGTCTTCCAAAACATACAAAAGTTTCAGCCAATTTGATGGACGGCATCACCTGCAGATGGTAATAGAAAAATAATTGACATCAATGATCGCCAAACAAGTTTTCGCATACGTACTTCACCGTCTGTCATTTCGCGCACGTGGAGGGTCTCGTGAGGTCTCGTGTCTGCTAATATCCTTGTGGACGACACGTACTTGAGAAGTGACCACCACACATACAGTGCATGATGTTGTCTGCGTTGCGTTGCAGATAATATGATGTTCTCCTGAAGAATCCCCATCCTTCCTCATCTCTCTCTCCTCGTGTGAAGTACCAAGATATCATATTATTTTATTGAATATCCCCAACCTCATCATCATCATCAACCATGAAGCTTGCCTTGTCCTTCGCTCTCATCTCCGGCGTTGCCGCCTTTGCCCCCACGGCCCAGGTAAGAAATCTTGTCTCCCCATCGTTTTGTCATCATTGTGATGGACTCTCGTGCGAGCTGGCGTCGTCGTCGTCGGGCGGTCGGGGAATCGACTTTCATTGGCATCCATTATTTTCTCTCGATTGCGGAGAAAGTTCGTAGTATTGTTTCACTCTCCTCCGCTGCTCACCTCGCTTCTTCTTCTCTCTTTGCTTCACACCACGCGCATGGAATGAAATGCTGCTGCTACTGACGCGAACCAACATCATCATCATCATGCGATTATAGATTGCTCGACCCGCCACCGTGCTCGGACAGCACAAGCTCGGCTCCGGCGGCATGGCCGACACTCGCGATCCCGCAGCATACCAAGATCCCGATCCGCGCAAGTCCATCAGTGCGGCGCCCTCCTTCGAGGAATACTTGAAGCAACGCGCCGCCGCCACCGGTGGAGCTCCCGTCGCCGCTGCTCCAGCCGCGGCCGCACCCGTGGCCGCTCCCGCTGCCGCCGCTGCTCCGGCCTCCACGACGGGTGGCGGCGCCACTGTTTTGGGAACCCTCCAGACTCTTCAGGGACCGGGACAGGTTTGGGGTGCGGATGGTGCGTAGCTGGCCATTTACTTGCACTATTCCTCGTTTCTGGCATCGTCATCACTCATCTGTCTCATTATCCATCGTCCTTTTTCCCAAAAACTCGGACACGCCACTAAATAACCAATCAACCATCCCACTCACTTCTCACGACTCACGACGCCCAATGTCTGCCTCATCACTATCCAAATGATCCATCCAAGGCATCGCCGTCGGCAAGGAAGAGTCCGACCTCAAGGGCTACGAAAACTTTGGCAAATTCTACGCCGCCCTCCAATCCACCGGAGTCGCCAACGAACTCTCCGGACCCGGACCCTTCACCGTCTTCGCCCCCACCGATCCCGCGCTCGAATCCTACGAGCTCCTACGCGGCCCCATCACCGCCGACGTGCTGAAGCTGCACATCGTCCGGGGAAACATTCCCTCCAACGCCGTCTCCTCCGCGGATTTGACCAGCCTGGGCGGCGTGCCCTTGAAATACCGCTATGCGGTTCGCAAAAACTTCGTCAACGATGCCATCATCGGCGAGAAGACGTTCGGTCCGTATGCCGATTACCCGATCGATGTTCAGTGCGGAAACGGCGTGATCCACGCGGTGGGACTTTGCTTTGCCATGTAATTATTGAATTGGCATTCGAGTATGAGAATGAATGGATGGAAGGCACAAGGAAATAGTGTCGGAGAAGAGAGGAAGAAGCAGTGGTGTGGGAGAGCACGCGACGTTTTGTTGGGTGGACTCCTCTTGCTGACTGACTGCTGCTGTTTGGGGTTGTTTGACGCTTACGATTCCTCGCTTGCAATAGACTATATAAGGAGCGCGTCGTATCGATGAAATAATAATACAATGTTTCTTTTCTTTGTTGCCGGTTCTTATTTTTCACGAATATATATTACAATCAATGAAAGAAAGCCATTGCAAACATTCCTGATAGTTAGTATTGTAGTATTTGCTTTCAGCTCTTGTTTGAGTCTTCACTACAGCCCCATCAGGCCCCATCCATGGTACTAGATATAATCATCTATCATCTCTTCTAGAGTATTGTTGTATGATCTCCGATATCGTCTTCTGATCTTGATCTCCTTTCCTTTTCCCATCCATGTACCAGCCAGGTCTACACTTCCAGAAAGAGAGGTCTAATTCAATGTATCTCTAGAGATACTTTACCTAGTAAGTTGGCCCGTGTAGAAGCGTGTCAGTCGATGGGCTTCAGGATCGGATAGGTCGTTGATTCGGAGATTTATGGGAGGAGTCATTTGCTTGGGCTGTGCATCTTCTGCTGCAGGTATGCCGAAAAGCATGCTGTCAATGCTATGTAACCTCACCATCAGCTCCAAACTACCCATGAGGTTCAAATGATGCATTTCGACAATGTCAGCAATCACGTCCATGGCAGCCCCGGGATCTTCTTCTGCAACAAACGGGAGCGAGAGAGCTAGGGAAAGAAAGTGGAATGATGCAACGGCGAACATTGTCAACCTCTACATTACTGCATGCAGAGTCTCCATCACGTTGGAAGCGCCGGCGTGTTGTTGGACCAGTGACAAAGCCGTGTACACTGCTCCAGTTAGTTGTCAGACGGCGGCCCTCTTTGGCCTCAGAGGAAAGAATGAGTAGGGTATGGAAGGAAAGGATGGAAGACCCCTTGAAGTCGTCACTCATTGTCGCTTGCAGATTGACTTCGAAAGCAGGAATGATGGCATGACTGTCTGATGAGCGTTGACGGCACTAGAGTGGTTGTACCAGGCATTTTGGGCCAAGATAAGATGATGAGTCCAAGGAAGGAATCTTGATGTTGCCGAGGTTCATATTTCCTTTTTGCTTTGGCTTTGGGAGGGAGGAGGGAGGCGTAGATAGATTGCTCAAGCAATGCAATGGCAAGGAAATGGGATGGAGTGTTTTCCAGCTAGAGATTCTGTTTCTCTGCCGACCTCCCATCGTTTTATTATCATACCAATTCCTTCATGAAAAGCAAAGCAATCGATACCCATCAGACCTATCTGAATAATCAAGCTTTTCCAATCAGTCGATGGTGTTCCTTTGATAGATAGCATGCAATCAATGGATTGATTGCATGAAAGTGGTGTCACACCATCTCAACCTGTGTCACATCAGCTGATCGATCGATCCAAAATGCCTGGTACAACCACTCTACTGACTTTTGCATCCTACAGAAAGGAGCTGCCAGTAACGGTAACGCATTTGGATGTGTGATAGTAGTACCTGCTTTGACTCATGGGTCCTGGGTCCCGCTCCCCTCCGCCCCCTCCCCCAGGGGTGGTGCAGCCCCGCCAGGCTTGTCCTCTTAGTATAAAAAAGATGATTTCGCTTGGAGGTGCCTACGCGTGTCCTTTTTGGCCCCCTCCGCAGAGGACCTGGTACGTTTGCCAAGGTTTTTGTGGGATTGGATTTCAAAGAGAGGCACTGTTTTACTCTATACAAAACACAACTCCACTACGATACTTTTTTTTATAGTACGAATTCCGCCGCTGCCCAGCGCGCATACCTACGCGATTTTTTTTTTCTGCGCGCGCTCATTATTATTGGAGGCAAGTTCGAGGCTTGCGAGGGGGTGGCAAGCGGTGGCAACAAGAGGCGACCCACACCCGAGCTCCTATGATTCCTACGTGTGATAGTAGTACCTGCTTTGACTCATGGGTCCTNGAGGCGACCCACACCCGAGCTCCTATGATTCCTACGTGTGATAGTAGTACCTGCTTTGACTCATGGGTTCTGGGTCCCGCTCCCCTCCCCTCCTCCCCCAGGGGTGGCGCAGCCCCGCCAGGCTTGTCTGCAAAAAAAGTTGGTTTGTTCCCTATCATGTTGCATGTTTTCCGGTAAAACACTTCCGGACGACAGACAGTACATTTGGGTACCGTACTCAACTCGATTTGATTTCTATCTACACGCAAAGATAGATCGGAAGCTGAAGATTCATCAGTCATCACCACCTGTAATCACATCATTTCGCACCAGCCACATCCACTCACTCTGGAAGTGGAGTATGGTGCGTGGAGTGATGGATGACGATGACGATGACGATTGACTGTTGATTATCTACCTTATGATATTCATAATTTTCCTACTGCTACTTCTCGTTAGCTCTCTTTGCAACTACCATGAAGATTTCCAACTCATTCCTTCTTGTTGCGATTGCATCATGTACTTCGGCGTTTGTACCGTCCACTAAGCCCCCTACACCATCTCAATCTCAATTGGGTGTAATGACAAAGGGAAAGATTGGGCCATTCCGAAAATCCATCGCTACCATTACAAAAGATAACTTTTCCTCCACCCTTACCAAAATCGAACCATTTCTGAATGAAGAAGCTGGAATGTCTATCGTCTATCTACATCAAGAGCATGAGAAGAATTTCGGCAAAGGCGAAGGAGTTTGGGGTTGAAGTGCCAGCGACATTTGCCAAAGACGCAAAATGCATGGAGAAGCGAAGGGAGAAGCAAAATGCTTACTGTGTGGCTAAGGCGGAAACGGCTGCCGCAGAAGCTGAAGCCAAGGCAGAGGCCGAGGCTGCTGCATTGGCTGCAGAAGCCGCAGCTAAGGCCGAAGCGGAGGCTGCGGCATCAGCTGTTGTTGAAGCTTCAGCTGAAGGAGTAGATGTGGTTGCTGTTGTTGCAGAAGAAGCAGTGGAAGCCAGCGCCGAAGTTGCTCTTGCTGAATAGGCTCTAGCTTAGGCATTTGTAGTTATCGGAACACCCGCTAGGTGAAAATTTTATTTATACAGTAAATGAGTCTGTTTTCAACTTCAAGTCTAATGATTCAGGGGACGACTCAATTAACACTGCATAAGGCACATCCCAATCTACAATTCATCCTCCGAATCATCCCCCGCTACCAGTATCGTAGCCATCTCCTCACGATTCTCTATCACAATCAAATCCTTCGCTTCCGGAACATTCTTCTCCTCCTTCGTCCCAACAACCGTGTCGACCACCACGAAATTTGGACTCTTTCGTAAAGCACGCAACCAATTGAAATCCTTCACATCCCAAAACATATTCCTTCCGATAACAGCGACAGGCCTCCTTGCTTCCAAAGTCCCACTAATCCCACCCAAACTGTCATTGGTGCTTGCCAGTTCTCTTTCCAAATAATAACTTCCCATAAATACCATGTCCGTACATGTTTCAATTATCGGACCACTCCGTGTCCAAACATTGAATTGCACCTCCTTTGAATCATGGACACGTAATTGATAACAGGCACAGTGCAGGATCGAACATTGGGCATCGGTGACATGGACTGCGCCCAAGGTTGGTTCGGTGATGTAAATTTTGCAGTTACGAATGTGTTGAAGGTGAAGGGATGGACGGGAGCCGTGAAGGACAACCGTTACATTATCAAGATTTTGAAGAAGGTAGGATGAGGATTCGCGATCCTTTTTGGACTGTTGTGCATGGTGAGTAGACGATGATGGTGGATGTAATGCATGGATAGATCTCGGTGATGCGTAATATTGCAATATATCGTTGCTTGCGACCCCATCGGCGACAAAACATGTATTGTCGGAGGATATTTCAACTGTGCAATCTGATAGTTTTTCAACCAGTCCGCCGTATTTGGATCGTAAGTTTTCTGTATCATCCTTGGTTTCATCTTCAATCGGAGCATTCTCATTTGTATTGTTGATGCTTCCTTCCTTCACGAATATACTACCTGCGGCGTTTTCATTCATAGCCGCTCCTGTCCCTGCCTTCTTCATTGCTGCACGATAGCGTTTGAAAATGAATTTCTCTTTGGGACAGATAATCTCTCTTGTTTCATCAATACATTTCATAATCTTTGATATCTCCTGGGATAACAATCGCATGTCAGTTTGTGTGATTTCACCCATGGGAGTTTGAAGTATGGATTGAAGTAAGTCACCAATGTCATCTTGTTTGATATTGTTGGCACCGACGTCGTCGTTTGATGACAACGAGGAAGAAGTGGTGAATGACAATACATGATTTTGCAACAAGCGCACATTCTTTTGAACAATGTCTAATTTCAATCGTCCTTCGTTACGCTTGGCGGCTGTAGCGTAATAAGACTTTGCATCTTCGTCATTGTATTTGGTTGTAATTGTAGAGGATGGCATCCGAAGCAATGAATCAAGCTCATTTTGAAATTCAGAACATATCTTTCGAAAGTCTGTAAAGAATTGAGTGGAATATTTATTTCGCTGATCATTATTTGTGTAGACGCCACTGACTGGTTCGGATGTGCCGCCGCCGCCGTCGTTGTTGTTCTTCCGCAGCTGCTGTTTCGTATTGCAGGCGAGCCGCTCAGCCTGCGAAGCAAGAAACGCTGCCTCCCGTGAATCCATTGTCCTGAAACTTTATCCAGCCCTACTAGAGAGATCTCCTTTTGCGGCAATCTTCTCTCCGCTCTCCACCGCCCTTTGAGTTGGAGTTGGAGGTGGCAGTTATTGTCCGCCAACTTCTGGCGGGATAGACAAGACTCGACTTCCCAGCGATCTGTTTCTCGTCTGAATCGACGCAAAACCCGCGCGAGTCATCATAATATTATTACCGCTGTCTACTCTTTCCAAAACTATTTCGTAAAACTACACGGCTACGGAACCTCTCGATCGCAACCATGTCATTCCAAGATGTCGGCAAGCCGGGAGCACGACGTGCCCCTGGCAGTGCAGGAGGACCACCAATGGGCAAATCAGGTGCTTTTTCATCTGCCGCAGAAGCGGCGGCCGGTGGAGGTCTCGGCAGGGGTGGAAGATCGGGGGCAGGTCTCGGTGTTGGTGTTGTGGCGCCGGCGCCAACGAATTCCGTAGCCGCCGGGGGCGGTGGTGCGATTAATTTGGGCGGGTACGAGCAAGTGAGCGATGCCATTGTTCAATATCAAAGGAATGTTGCCTTGCTTGAGAAAATGGCGAGGAATGTTGGTACACCCAATGATACATCGATTTTACAAACTCAGTGAGTCGGATGTTACGTACTATTTATTGCTTTGTTTCTATTCATCTTTTCTCATCTCGTGTTCAACATGCAATCAAACAATGGATCGATATTATTAATGCCAAAACAACAAAAAAATAATGGAAATCTAAAAAAAAATAAACCATGTAATCTCAAGATACAATCTACAACTAGACGTCCTCCATCAACTCTCTCACCGTATTGAAGATCAATTACGCTCCCATGAATCTCGTTTGGCCTCGCTGCCGCGAAACGAGGCCTCCGCTCTCCGCACTACCCATATCAAACTAAATCGTGATTATAGACTTGTCGAACAGCAATTCAAAAATTTGTGTCTGGATGTCAAACGGAAGAGGAGTTTGGCCGAAGTGATGCAACGAGAGAATGCTGCTCGGATGATGGAGGATGAAAATAATAAAGGGAATAGACTGGGGGAAGGAAGTACTACGGAGGAAGCCATGAGATGGCAAATGCAGATACAGGAAGATGTAAGTACCAAAAAACAACATGAAAATGCTCGCTACGAACATCTGATGCTGACCCTTGTTTGCTTGTTTATAACTTGCATCGACACCATTTCAGAAAATCAACGAGGAGATAATGCGGGAACGCGAAGAAGAGATAAAAAATATTCATAGGGGAATGCATCAAGTGAATGAGATATACAAGGTGAATGGGTGTTTGGGGCGGTCAAATTATTTGCTTGCTTATGTGTTGTTCCTCAAATATTATTTATCGCCAACCTCAAAATGTCCGTCACAGGATTTAGCACACTTGGTAGATGGACAGCAGGAGGGGATTGATCAAATTGAAACCCAAATGGAAAATTCCAAAGAGAATACGGCGACTGGCTTACGACACATTGAAAAGGCAAATGAATCGGCTTCTCAATCACAGTGCGCTATCTCATAGAAGGAGATCGGCGGAGGGAGAGAGGCAAAAACCTGAGTCTAGACAGAGATAGACACTCGTTGGTGAATGTGAATGACAATGACCACGACGTATGTCGAAGAAATAAGCATTGGATCCTTTCAAAGAGAGAGAGCAGAAACGCCGCATCTGCACAACACGATACACGATGTACTAGTGTATGATGATGTGGTGAGTGAAAACGTACGATAGCTGAAACCGTAGATAGAAGAGAGGGTGTAAACTGTAAACTCTACGTACGAACAACCACACCACCACCACCACCCAAAAAACAATACCTTATTGCTTATTAATATTATTCGCGTGGCAGGAACATGATGTTGTTGTTGTTATCTCTGTTATCCCCCCAATATCATCCATCATCCGCGTCAAGATGTCGGTGATACACCGCATTGCATAGATTGTGGATTACTTCATTATTCATTCTGTCATGGTAGAAATTCTAGCCCTTTCTTCGCTGTCGTCATCATCTGCGATGATGCTGTCGCTGGTGGCCATCGTCGCCGTCCTGACCATGTCAACTTCGCCAGCGTCCTCGTCCTCGTCTTCGTTAGCATCACCATCCTTTTTGAGGCAGCAAACAAACATTGCGGCTATCGCATTTTCAGCACTTCCAACGCGAAGGGGGTGTATAAGAACAACAACATCCTCTACGCAAAAAATAACGCCATTCAACTCATCATCTAAATTATCATCATCATCATCAGACAATAAAATGAATGTCAATGGCAGTGGCGACAAGCGCAATGAGAAAAAGCCAACAATACGGAAGCGACGTTTTCTGCAACAGGCCCATCCCGTGAGCGATGCCGCCGTCAATAGTCCCCCGACAATCCTATCCGCACCTCGGAACAAACAGCAAGCAAGTCGTCAAAATGATAAATTAAATGAACTCTCCGTCACCACCCTTCCTTCCATGATGAACAACGAACGACTCGAAAATACTCGGATAAGTCCACCACTACGCACGAACAAATCCATCGAAGAATTAGAAGCCATACTCGAAAAGCGATTTGGAACAGCCACCAATTCTAATATATCGCCTTCTCCGCAGCCAAGAAAGAACATGAATGCAATGACGACTAGGGTATTGGATCCATGGGCTAAAGAAGAAAATGCGGTAGGAAATAATGGTGGTGCAGTGATAAATACATCTCCTTCGTTCAGTACTACTAGATCGACCATAACCAGGTCATCGAATTCTGCTAGTCGTGTAAATAACATTCAAAAATCCAAGATGGGCAGAGAAATTGATTATTATGATGCCAATAAAACACGACTTCCGCCACGTCAATTGGAGAGACAACAACAACAACAACAACAACAACACCAACAACAACGGACTTTCAATCGAGAAGATGCAATGCTGAATAAAGTGCGTTTGAATCAAGAACGAATACAGTCGAAGAAAAAGGTTGGTGGTGGTGGTGGTGGTGGTGGGAAGGGTGAGAATGATATGAATTATGACGCACGGCAAACGAATGACAGTAGCAATTACCGTCACACCGATTCAAGCGTCCCCATCATCAATGTATCAATGAGAGATTATTACGATGAAGACGATGAGGGATATGAGGAGAAGGAGGAAAGGGTAGTGATGAGAAGAACGATCAGGAAAAGAAAGGAGGACGACGAAGAAGAATATGGCGATGTTTTTCCTAGAGCGGAAAATTGGCAGGAAAAAAGAACGAAGAAATCTTCATCTGTATTGTCTGGCGGCGGTGGAATATTCTTTTCGAGTGCTCGCAGCGCTGAAATTGGCCAGCAAAAACCACCGCAACGACAAAAGCAACAACGTGCACTATCATCAAATAATGATAGTTCGAGGGCGAATACTGCGAGCAAGGATGCGAAGACGGGGAGTGGTAAAGAAGCAAAAGAAGTAAAACGATTGAAGCGAAAAAATCTAGTATCGTTACCTCTACTCGATGAGGATGGGCAAGAAATGTTCCTGACATTGGAGCAGGCCGATAAAATCGTCAAAAATATACTCTCCTCCACTCAATTAGCATCTTTGGACAGTGATGAGAAATCCGCCGAGGATGATGATTACAATGAAGACAATACCAATGTCAACAATATCAACCAATGGGAGGATATTGGCATCACCGATCCAGCGCTACTCTCCAATCTCCGATCGAATAACAAATTATGTTGTCCTTACCCCCTGGCGGCACAGGATAGAGCATGCCCGCCTATTGTAGCGGGGAATGATGTACTACTTTCTACACACACCGGATCTGGCAAAACGTTGGCATTCTTGGCCCCGATGGCACAGCGCTTGTTGATCAATGGTGGTAGTGGTGGTGGTGGAGTATATCCGAAAGCAATCGTTATTGCACCAGGACGGGAACTTGCCAGCCAGATTGTATCTGTAGCGCAAACCTTGTTTGCTGGTACGGGTTTATCAGTCGCTTTAGCCATTGGGGGGACGCCATACTCGAGGAATGTCGAAAAGCTTCGAAAGATAAAACCGGATGTAGTTGTTGGAGTGAGTTGACCGGTGATTCATTGTTTTACATGCTTTTCTTTTGGATTTATTTCATTCGCCAATTTCTCTTTGTTTCATTGTAGACTCCGGGTAGGATATCGGAGCTAATCATTGGTAGACCAGAGGATAATGGAGGCAAGCTAAAAATATCTGGCCTCCAAACCATCGTATTGGATGAATTTGACGCCCTCCTTCAATACGATGCGCATGTGGAACCTACCATGGCGATACTGAAGGCAGTGGATCGACAACACGGTCGATCACTCCAACGTGTGTTCTGTTCGGCAACTGCATCGGATATGCTCGGTGGAAAGGATAGGAACGAGAATGTTGATATTGAATCTTTCTTGCGTCCAGGGTATGCTCACGCATCTGTCGATGAAAATGATTTACTAGTAACCTCGGGTGTCCAAACTAAATCGAGATCGGGTGGTATGACAACATCTGTGCGTGTTAGTAAGACGACGATACATGGAACTTTGCATGTCCCATCGCGAAGGTTGGCATTGGAAGCGGTCAGGAAGATATTAAATACAAATCCAGTACCGCAACAGGCGTTGATATTTGTAGATAATCCACGTCGTGTGGATATTGTGATTGAAAAGGTGAGTGCTTCAATTTGTGGGTTGAAATTCGTTGCCTATGTTTGTTCTCCACTTTCTCATCGTTGCGTTCAACCCATGGATCAAAATGATTATGCACAGCTAGCGGAAATGGATATTGTTGCCGCTCCTCTTCATGGAGGCGTGAACAGTGGCAAGGGCGATCGAGCCGAGGTCAACAAGGCATTACGAGAAGGATATGTCGGCATTGTAGTGGCCACCGAAATGGCCGCGCGTGGGATAGATGCTCCCTACCTAACGCACGTGATCAATCTCGATTTGCCCACCGATGCCTCGCATTATGCCCACCGTGCCGGACGGTGCGGACGAGGAGGACGACCGGGTGTGACGGTATCAATTACGTGTGATGTGCGAGAAAAGGGCGTACCAAAACGATTGGCCGAGGAGTTGGGTGTTACCATGTACAAGGTCGAAGCTAAGGAAGGAAAGTTGAGGATAATACAATTATGCTAACAGGGCATTAACTACTACGCGAATCGCATTCAGTGCAGACAGCTCTTCAAGTCATTCTATATCATGTATCATGCTATCCAATCTCCCATCTTAGTTCCCAACGATCCCTCTCCCTCTCCTGGTTCTGGTTTCTTCCACGTTAGGTGGCAGGTGTAATCTTCACAATCCCATTCATTTCACTCTTATGAATTTCACAAAAATAACTCCTTTGTGGCGACAATGCACCATTTACATATCGGCTTAAAGTGACTGTGATAAACTTGGTGCATTTGGCGCAGAGGGGTGTAGAATGAAAGCCATCAACTCCTCGAATGCTGAAATTGTGCGAAATGGAGGAATTATTGATGTACTTGAATTTGTAGGTACCGGCCTTGAGTGTTTCCGGTACACCGCTGAAGGTGAATGGATCCGAATCCGGGGTAGTGACGGTTATGATTTTGGGGGTGACTGTGCTGGTGGTAGGAGCGACAAGGAGTCGAGACTGCGCGGAGGGTAGCAAGATTGCAATCAGCACAATGACAAGGATGGACAATCGATGAAGTGGCATTATGACGTTGGCGAGAGAGGATGGTTCAATTCTTCGTTGACTGATTATGGTTCACAATTCAGTCCGCGTTCTCTGGGACACTGCTTTTGAGTGTTGCGAGTTCAAACAGTCAAAGGTACAACTCATTTTTCGGAACAGTAACGGTTCTCATCATGGTGATGTTGTTGTTGGTCGTGTGAATTTGTTTTAGTCTGATTTTTGGCGGCAAAGGAAGGGAAAGAACACGGCTAAAATGAAAGAATGCGGGAGATTGGAGGATACTTGATCAAAGAATACCCTCTCTCTAGAGTTAGAAATGCGTCAAAGTCAATGATTATTATCAATTGACATAATTATTTGCATACGTAGAATAGAACTGACCAATCATTTATTGTGTGCATGATCATTGAGAGGTGTGATGGGCCACGGTACCGTAGATAAGTCGCTGAGCCATTCTCTATTCGTGAAAAACTCTATCCGAAAACTACCATCCAATTTGAATCGCCTACAAGCGGAGTCGGGATGCCTTCACGAGAGTCATCAGTCTCTCAAGTCAAGTGCATTCACATGAAAAGTCAAAACTACACACCCTCTCCTGCTCTTGATTCTCAACTTCGACATACTTTGTCTCTTTCTTTACCACTACCTATTCATCGTCGCCCTCCTGTATCGTATCCTTTCGGGAGATATCTCTCTCATCCTATTCAACTACGAGGCCTTGGTAATCTTCACGGTCCCGTTCATAAAACTGGCATGAGGTTCGCAAACGTACTGCCTATTCGGTGCCAACACGCCATTGACATAGCGCTTCAAAGTGACCGTAACAGACTTTGTACACTTGGCACAGATGGGCGTGTCGCGAAATCCACCCGCGCCCTGAATTTTGAAGTTGTGAGGTATGTCCGAATCGTTAATGTATTTGAATTGGTAGGTACCGGCCTTGAGCGTCGCGGGCATGCCGGTGAAGGTGTAAGGGTCGGAGGCGGGAGTGGTGATGGTTA
>JALLBB010001027.1:0-10231 GCA_036939735.1 Discostella stelligera
GTTATTGTAACTCAATCCACCCATTGTCTACATAGCCAGGAAGTGGCTCAAGTCATTCTCAAAATAAATGATTGTTGCAGTGGCAATGGTGCCTCTCTCCCTCTCTCTGACCCTGGAGCGGTGTCTCACTTTCCCTCTCTCCCTCTCTCTCTCATTCTCAAAATAGTTGATTGTTGTGGCTTCATTGTCACTTCCTCTGCCACTTGCTGCTGCTGCTGCTGCTGCTGCTGCAGTAGTTGAGAATCTGTGGTTGAATATTGCAGTTGATGGTCATTGTTGTTGTCCGCGGCCTCAAGATTGCAGACATATTGGTGTGAATCTTGTATGTGCAATGATGCACATTATCCACTGCTGCATGGCAGGGGGTTTCAGTGATTGTGCCCATTGTATGCTTTGTTTGTCTCTCCATTTGCTTATCGCCTTAACTTCAAAAAATCTCAAATGGAAATGAAGACATTGAGATGTAATTGATTTGCAAAGTGCCAGCGTACAGGATAGTTTGCCACAAATAGTGGCAATGGATTTATTGGAGCTGTGTTGTATTGCAGACGTCACATAATTTTTGGCAGCAAGAAGAATACAAAATACGAGGAAATTTTGAATTCCTATGTACAGTGTATGATGCCTACCTGGAAAGGGGTAGACATGCCTATGTGTCAAATCAACCAGCTGTGTTGTGAACAATGTCAACGAAACTAATTAGGATGTCTTGCATGCTATGGCTTAGCTGACACGTGTAACAGAAGCTGTAGTACAACTACCACTCTTTGTAGCTACTGGCCAGGGCTTGTATGCTGGAGTACGTATCTAAGAGGTTACCAAAGATTTGGGTCTTTCTCGACATTAGAAATAAATTTCTATGTCATGCTGCGAGTGTCATTTCATTTCTAGAACAAGTAGGAGATCTTTTGTAATATAATATCATGATTATCCTCTTCTTCATTTCTATCAAATTAATTGCGTAACTCCGCCAGGGTAGTGCATAATTATCTTCATTTAATGCATATTATGAATAAACAGGTCAATATCAGTGTTGTTGGACCTTGGCAAGGTTTGGCTTCAAAACTTGCCATTGCTGTATTGACCTTCACCAAGCCTTAGCTCCATTATCATTGTTCCATTTCTGTTGATTTTTTGATAGGAATGTAGCATGTGATATCAAATATCACATGTATGATTGAGGCATTTTAGGGTAAAGACGGGGGCCATGCGCACAAATTACAGTGGCATGATGACAAATTAGATACTATCTCAACACATAGAAAATGATAGCATGGAGAGAAATAATATTTTTCAATCCATATTTGAGTTAATATATTAGTGATGATTATTGAATCCTAAAATGAAAAAAAAATGTAAAATGAAAATGAATTGTTTCATCATTGCTTTATTTCAAGGCATTATTTCTATCAATAAACTGAAAAAAATATTTTTGAGTATGTGTAGGCATGACGCAATGTGTATATTATACTTCTTACTTGTCACATTTACTATTTTACCCTTTGTAACTAGACTTTTACTGTCATGTTTGTTTCCTTCTATTCTGTGGGACAGGCCATTGAGGTCAAGCCTAAACAAAATTATATGAAAAGGGAAATGCTACTGCTACACAGCAATGCTCATTCACCAGTACTTGGATTTTGGGGGTAAAAAACACAGTAACTTTATTGTGCTACAATAATCTTTTTGATTGATTACTGTGATTACTCTATAGTAACAATTATCACTAATTCATAAATTTTGTTGTAGATCCTACAGAGGATTTCTCCAAAAATCACCAAAAAAACAAGTTAGTTAGTTATGTTACTGTTTCAGAAGTAAACACAGCAATAAAAAAAATTGACTGAACACACAGTAACAATAGTAATGACTTAGTAATTACTCAGTAATTGGCAACCTAACATCTCAACTTAGGTTAAGTGCTGAACAAGATTTTGCATTTCTGATTGTATTTTGCTATAGATTGATAGAATATTTTCTTTGGATAGAGTTAGTGCCATCGCTGCTGCTGGGGATGCCATTATTGATGTTGCTGCCTTTGCCCTTTGCAGAGATTTTTTTGTCAGTCAACATAGTAAGTAGTGATTGTGATGGTTCTAGTGTACTGCTAATATAACTTTTGAAGGAAGATACCACATTGATGGCATTGGTTCGTCCAAATACTTGATGCTCTTGCTCAGACAATGAGATGGAAGATGAGATCTCAATGATGATGAGAGGAAAAAGAAACAATGATTACAGTTTGTGGAATTCTCCCTAGTGCCCTGCAACAAAATTGATGGAAGGTAGCACGATGCCAAAGGGGAAAACTATTTCATTATCCCCACGGTTGTTTTGATTGAAGTTGCCAAGTGGATGGAGAGGGAGAAAGAGGGAGGAAGTGGTATTGGAACAGATTCGAACCCACCTCGCTCTCTGCCCGAGCAAGCGAGCGTGCTATTGCTTCCACGTGTGCTTGGTGGAGGACAGACAGAGTCCAAGACCAGACGACGGCAACCCGGCTGCGCGCGCGCCGGACAGTACTAGGTAGATAAAGATCTCTCTGGTACCAAAAGGCAGATACATACTACAGTGTGGAGATAGTAGGGAGTAGAGCCTGATTGCCATGGCCGCCGACGACGACGCAACGAAACCAAAGGCAAAGGCAGTAGAATCTGACGGCGATGGCAACGATATTGTCGAAGATGAAGGACACGAAGAGGCTGCCGAAATTCTGGCTAACCTTCTCCAAAATCAGGCGGTTGTTCCTAGCACCAATGCTGATGTCACTGCTGCTGCTCCAGATGCAAGTGCTTTTGCTGGCACTGGTGCTGCGGCGTTGACAACGACAACAGGCGGCAGCGACAATTCACAAGAAGCAGTGATAAAACAAATGCTGCAACAGCTGAAGTTGGGGGGAGCTATTGCCTTGCCTTCTGATGGTGGGATCGGTGCAGAAAGAAAGCACCACGCCTTTTGGGATACACAGGTGAGTGCATGATGCCTGTGGATCGTTTGTGCCACCATCTCCACATATTTCACTCTCCTCTTCTCGTTGAAATAAGCCAATGCTGAATAGTAATGACAATACTACTGACAAGGGAGCACACTACGCCAACAGCGCAAACCCCAGCACCAACAACTCCAACACTCACATCCCCATCGTCCCCGACAAGGATCAAAGTGAATTACGCCAAGATCCGTACAACCTACCCAAGGGATTCGAATGGTCTCAGATTGACATCAACGACCCCAACCAACGAATGGAAGTATATGACCTTCTCTACCAAAACTACGTCGAGGACGATGATTGCAAGTTCCGTTTCGACTACAGTCCCGACTTCTTAACCTGGGCGCTCAGCCCCCCAGGATATACCCAATCCTTTCACTTGGGTGTGCGACTTACCAAGTCGAACCGTCTCATGGCATTCATTACCGCAGTGCCTGCCAAAGCACGTGTCTATCATGTCACCAAAGATATGGTCGAGGTGAATTTCCTTTGCGTGCATAAGAAGTTACGTTCGAAGCGATTAGCGCCGGTATTGATCAAAGAAATTACACGCGTGGTGAACTTAACCGGTGTCTTCCAAGCCGTGTACACCGCTGGGGTGGTGCTGCCAGGACATGTGGGCAGTTGTCGCTACTACCATCGCACACTCGATGCCAAGAAGCTGGTGGAGATTGGTTTTACGAGATTGCCCCCCCGAATGACCATGGCGCGGATGCAAAAAAATTTCAAGTTACCGACAACTCCGTCACTTACGACATTGCGTCCCATGACCCCCAGGGATGTACCCGGGGCGCACAAACTTGTTACAAAGTACTTGGAGAAATTCAAGTTGAGTGTGGTTTTCAGTGAGGAGGAGTTTGCTCATTGGTTACTGCCACGTAAGGGAGTGGTGAGTTCCTTTGTGAATGTACGAGTGAAGAAGAAACATGATGGGGCTGGAAAGGAAGAGTCCTTGGTGGAAGAGAATGAGGAGGAGGAAATCACTGACTTTTGCAGTTATTATCATCTTCCATCGTCTGTTCTTGGTGTCCCTGCGCATACCACCCTGCATGCTGCATACTCCTTTTACAATGTTGCTACTTCAGTCGACTTAACGGAGCTAATGAGAGATTGTCTTATCCTTGCGAAGAATGAAGGTCATGATGTCTTCAATGCCCTGAACTTGATGGAGAATGAACGGTTCTTGAGTGATCTCAAGTTTGGAATGGGGGATGGGAATTTACAATATTATGTGTACAACTGGCTCTGCCCGACTATGGAACATGGCGATGTCGCTCTCGTGCTGTTGTAAAAAGGAGGAAGATGGATAAAGCGACTAAAGTGGCAGACAATTATGATATAGTCAATAAATGTTTGTTTCAATTGATCGATCGTAGCGAAATTTATTGCTGCTTTGTTGAAAATTCTTCTGGATTATTATTGACTCACGGAGATTCCAAGTTGAAGGCGAAACTCAAACTGATGTCTCTCCTCCCTAGTCAAGAACAACGATAACATCAGACACATCGTGCTCATTTTCCGAATCTAAAACTACGATGGTTGCATGTTCAGTGCCAGAATTGAGCTTATCACAACCATTGCAATCCTTTTCCTGGACGCTTTCAATTCGACTGGAGGCGTTGCACTTCAAGCATCCATCATGTGCATAAATGTCATAATTGTTTGTGTCCAAGCATACCTGATGAAAGATGGCTCCACAAGCAGCTACTCTATTGCATGAGACAATGCCAACGTCCGCTTTGAATGCAACGAGACCAAGTTAGTACACTTGAATAGCTCCATAATTAAGCAAAGATTACGAGACTTACCCCAAATATCGATCGATTTGAAGCATACACCGCATATAGATCCGACCGTTGCCGACGATATTGATCTCCTCATTTGTCCAAATCCTCCTGAACATGATGTGATATTGACACTGATGAGTTCCGGACAGTCGTTCGCAGCTCTATGTTGAGCATTCCAAAATGCTGCACGATCCGCCAGAGTTGCTCTGGTCTTTTTCTTTGAACTCGGCGATACGAATGACTTGTCCCAAGCAAGTGACGGATCCATGATGACCTGATCGCAATAATGATTCAGTTGATGCATAAGAGTGGACTAAACAGAATAATTCTAACGACTAACCTTCATCGCCTTGACATCTCCAATTCCAGGTTGTTTCCTTAGACGAAGGTATTCCAAAAACGTTGGACTTTTCATCTGCTCATTGATGTGAAGCTTCAACTGATTCACAGTTTTTGTAGGTGGTCTTATGGGATCAAAAGACTCGATGAACCTTTCCAAATGATGGATCAAGAACTTGACTGTATCCCTTCTGTTTCTTGTGCAAATGAGCTCGACTCCTGGAAATTCCCCGTTTTCTATTTGCTTTCTACATTGAACATGATAATAGGTCTCTAAAAACTGTAATTAATATAGCATAAGCATGAACGTGAGCAATCGTTTTCTCACCGAATCGTCTTCACTCGCTTTAGTCTCTTCGCCTTTTCAATTTCCGATTTTGCACCTACGAAGAAGTTCCTTGTCGTATCTTCGTCGCCCTCCATCAAAAATAATTTGGTCGTTATTCCACAATGCTGAAGTTTGTACATTTGTGCCTCAAAGAATGACAGGGGTTTGTACTTTTTACTATCGGTAATGAGACAATTGCACACATCCTGGACATTTTTCCGTTCAATCACCAAATCCAATACACGTTCATCCAGAATCTCACCGGTGGTATTCGAGATGAAACGAGCTACGAACATGTAGTCCGCGGATGGCAGCGTCGTTATTTCCGAGTGCTTCGCACCGAAATGGTTGTTGACGGTCTTTTCCACAGTGGGTAGAAAGTTGCCTTCGCGACATCCGAATTCACGATGGTCCATCAGGAGAACAATCCTCCATGTTCCATCTTTATTTAGTGGAACTTCTGGCGTCAATGATTCTTCATTTTTATCATTGTCGGTTGATCGAATATCATGTCGCTTCGAAGCAGTGGATGCTATATTCTCCGTACTATTGTTATTGTCGACGTTATTATTATTTGCGTGACCATTATTTCTTGGTAAGAGTGGCAGCATTCTCAACTCTCTCCCGTCCGCAATTGTTTTTGTCCTCGACACCAGACCTGTTTTATTCCAAATGGAGTCGTCTGAAGAGATGGATCCGTCATCATCTTCAGATTGTGCAACGTATTGTTTTCGTTTTTCGTTAGTGCATGGCGAAACGATGCAAAGAGGGCTATGGTTGTCACGTCTATTGATTTGGCCATGGCTTCCTCTGCGAGCTTCATCGTCATCGCTACTAAAAAAATGCGAAGATTCCACCTTTCTTACATCAACATTCAAAGACGAAAGAATCCCTTTCACATTCCAAATCGAATCATCTGAAGAAGCACTGGATGAGCTTTCGTCATGCTCTTCATCAGGGTGGCAGACTGAAACTGAAACTGACGCAGACGGCGTAGTCGTCGACGACGGCGATGATGCGCCGATGGTACCGATTCCAATAGCAATAGGGGGTGCATTGAACGATATGTCGCCCCTCTCTTCGGTCTCGGGACAATCACTTTCGTCATCGCTCGAGTCTATGGTGATGACTTCCATCTTCCAACGGCGACAGTAGTTGGCAACTGCCTCTATCTACTGTAGTACGTGCCCGATGTCCGATGCGATACGTAGTACGTAAGTCCTGGGCCTTCTTCTTTTTTCTGGCTAGTTCCAGTTCAATTTCGGATCAATAATTTCGTACCTATTCCCATTCAATTTTAGATCAATTATTCCTCACTGTGTTTTGGAAACCTTGAACACCATCACCATCACTGCACCATCATGACGGCAGAGGGAATCGGCGGCGGAATACTGCGCACTCGCTCTCGCTATTCGTCCTCTGTTCCCCCCAACGGTTCCCAGGGAAGCAACTCGGAATCTAGCGCGTGCAATGGCTCGAAAATTGTAATGTCGGAGGCCACAGCCGCAGAAGCCACAACATCGGCCAGTAGCAGTACCCAACCAAAAGTTCGCACGTTGGCAGATCTAGCATCATCTTCCGCTGGTCTTACTTCGGAGGTTAGAGGTATTACCGTAGGGGGGAACGTCATTTCACACAAACCATTTATTCCAAAAAGTATCGGACCAACACAGCCAGAAGAAGGAGAAGATGGCAATCGCCTCAGTCTGAAGTCAACTCTTCTAATCTCAGATGAGGGAATTCCCTATATAACAAGATTATCTGGATCAGAGCCTGCTATTGATGATGCCAATTCAGTGATAGCGTTGGGAGTGATGGGAGAGGATGGACAACGAGTAGTGAGGTTCTGCGAGTATGTAGATGATGAGGAGGATGGTGCAAAATGTGCGTCGAGTAGCAAAGATAGACTAGGAAAAAAGATCAGCTATGGATTTGATAAAGATGATGCCAATAACAATGAGGAAGATGATAATTCTAACTCGGATGGTAGCAGTAGTCTTGGGAGTGCGCCCGATGAAGAAATATTGCAAGAATTGGGACTTTCTGAATTGATCTTGGACGATGATGAGTGTGGGAGCGAAGATGCATCTCCGAGAATTACAATAGATTCCAAAAAATTACGTTCGTTTCGCATACTATGGGAATTACTTTCACGATGGGCGACACCGTCGACTGTGGAGTTAGTGCTTCGTTACCAAGGAAAACACGCTACTCCTTTGCCAGAGTATGAAGAAAGCTCTTCGAACCCATCTTCGGTGCAGTACATAGAAGACATTTCATCAGAATGTTCCAGAAATATAATTGACATCGGTGCATCTCGGCTGGCAAGCATAATAACAATGTTGAAAATGCAGATTCCTCGTTCGTTGATCGAATTGAGGAACGTGCAAATGGGGAAGGAAAATAGCATCATTGATCAACGAATGGCAGAACAACGTCTTGCTGACCTTGTGCGAACGTTTGACCCATCCGCTCCAGCCGCCGACTTAAATATGAAACTTTGGAAGGGCCTAACCACGATTTTGATTGTTATTGCATTTCCCGGCGAACTGTGTTCCAGTATTATGGATGAGTGTGATGATCTGCTCCCTCCATCGATTCGTCGTTTGAACATGGCGTCAGCGGAATACCGTTATTTAACCCGGTCCGTATTTAGCAGTTTGAGTGGTAACGAATCAATCCAATGAGGAAGTGACCTGATAAGTCGAGGATAATCACATCGTCATCGTCATCTGCTTCATCCAATAATTCAACTGTACTAGACTTGGAAGAATCTAACTCGGTCGTCTTCGAATGCGTTACTAATAGACTTGTCGCATTGCACTTTAAGCATCCATCACGTGCACGAATGTCATAGTTTTGTGTCTCCAAGCATATCTGATGGAAGGCTGCACCGCAAGCAGCCACTCTGTTACAAGTCACAATACCAGACTCCGCTAATGATATACTGCTCAGCATGTTATACCTTGGATAAAGGAAAAGACATAATATTTTATACTCACACCAAATATCGATTGCCTTACAACAAATACCGCATTCGTCGGGAGAATCCATTTCCACTGCAGGTTCGGTACTATTAGAAGACAATAATTTTGGCCGTATGGTAGACGTGCTGGATTTTGTCCAAGTAGAGGCAAAGTTATTATTCCTCCAGTTAGGAGGAGCCTGACTTTTCATAATTCGTTCTCTTTCGGTTAAAGAAATCTTGATTTTGATGCGATCAAGACGAATGTAAGCTGAATTGGTGTCATTCCAGAATCTAGCTCGATCTTCTAAAGTTGCTTTTGTCATTTTCTTGGCACTCGGCGACACAAATGTCTTGTCCCAATCAAGCGACGGATCCATAATGACCTGATCGCGATAATAATTCAGTTGATGCATGAGAGTAGACAAAACAGAATAATTCTAACGACTAACCTTCATCGCCTTGACATCTCCAATTCCAGGTTGTTTCCTAAGACGAAGGTATTCCAAAAACGTTGGATTGTTCATCTGCCCATGAATGTGGAGCTTTAAATGTTCCATGGTCTTTATTGGTGGTCTTCTAGGGTTGAATGATTTTTGAAAGCCTTCCAATTGCCGGATCAAGAACTTGATTGTGTCCAATTTGTTTCTTGTGCAAAGAGCTCGACACCCGGGAATTCTCCGTTCTCAATTTGCTTCCTACATTATTTCCCGATTTACGTCAGAATGTCCGTGGTAATTACAAGAGTCCATGGAAACTCACCGAATCGTCTTCACACGTTTCAGGCTTTTATCCCTCTCCACTGGTGTCTTGACACCTACGACAAAGCATGCGGCCCTATCTTCATCGTCCTCCATCAAAAATAATTTTCTTCTGACTCCACAATGCTGCAATTTGTACATTTGAGCTTCAAAGAATGAAAGAGGATTGTAGTTTTTGCTATCACGAACGAGGCATTGACTCAAGTCTTCCACATTCTTCCGTTCAATCACCAGATCCAGTACTCGTTCGTCCAATAGTTCACCCGTGGCCTTCGAGAGCAATCGAGCTACGAACAGAAAGTCGGCGGATGGCAGCGTCGTTACTTCCGAGTGCTTCGCACCGAAATGGTTGTTGATGTTCGTTTCCACGGTGGGTAGAAAGTTGTCCTTGCGACATCCGAATTCACGATGGTCCATCAGGAGAACGATCCTCCATGTTGCATCTTTATTAAGTGGATATTCAGGCGGCAATGGTTCTTCCTCATGATTGCCATCATCGATCTCCATACCATATTGAGAAATACATTTTTTAGACTTTTTACCAAAGGTGTCGGTTTCTTTTGGTTGCACACCACTACTATGTTGGAGTGCAATCCGAGGAGGATCACAACATCCAGCAGCAGCGTTCGCCACTGCTACGTCACCTATTTTTTCAGCCGGTCGGTCAATGTCGGGAGGTGGATCCGTCCTCTTTCTCTTCAAACTCGATGTCGATAATCCCTTTTTATTCCAAATGGAATCGTCCGAAGAGGTGGAGGCAGCATCGTCGTTGTTAACTTCTTCTTCTTTGTGATTAACAACATTTGGAGATTTGACACAGCAGAGAGGAGCAGCAGAGACGCGGCCTTCGTCCTCGCTCGATTCGAGGTTGATTATCTCCATGATGATGATGTGACTGTGGTACACTCTTTGCCAAACAGTGAAGAAGTTTCACATTGGTTTTTAATATTATCATTGTTGTTGGTTCTTTATCATGCGCCTTCCGTCTCATCACAACAACAAGCCCGTACCAGTTTAAAGGGACTGCTCGGACAGGCCACTTGAGACAAACGATTTTTGGCA
>JALLBB010001028.1:0-10221 GCA_036939735.1 Discostella stelligera
CATGGATTTGACGGCGCTGTTGGTTTCGTTGGATGCGTTGGTCGACCCACCGTCGGTGTTGGGAAAGGAAGTACTAGTGGGTGATGATGAATGTTGCGCAGGGATTGGAAATTGCGCCGCCGTTGTAATGGGGTCATCCAAGGAAGATGAGGGTGTCCATCTCCTGGTGTTCGTGGCGTCGTTGGATACACCTTGTGGTTGCTGCCGTCCGTAGTAATTTGTACTGCCGGGTGCGGCAGCAGCATCGGCGTTATTGCCCCTCCACGTGGGCTTCTGCTGCCGACGATGGTCGGGATGTTTCAAGAAGGTATTTCGAAGCTGAGAAATGTCGCGAATGTCAGCAGCTTGGTTTCTGATGGCGTCGAATCCGGTGTCGTTTCCATTATCTTTACTGCGATTGTCCGTTCGAGCGGATGATAACATTATTGGTTCTGGTGTCGGTTGTTGTTGTGGCCGTTCTCGGGTAGCAGTACTGGCTTGCATGGAATTGTTCGAGTGTTGATGACTATTTAGTTGAGGTTGCTGCTGCTGCTGCTGTTGTCGTCGTAGATTGTATTGCTGTTGTTGTTGTTGATGTTGAGGATGTCGTTTTCGCCAAAAGGGTAATGGTGGTTGCGAATGCGGAGGTGATTGCACCTGATCTTCCCTCCGACCATTCGTTTTTGCCGTTGTTATTGGTGGTGACGACGGCGACGTTGTTGCTGCGTCAGTATTCTCAAAACCGCGATTTCGACGACGTCTTTGATCGGCGAAGAATGCTTCGAAGGATAGCATTCGCTGCTGTTGTAGCTGCTGCTGCGTCAAGAGATGGTCGCTGGACTGCTCGCGAATGGCATCAAGACGATTCATGGGATTCTTTCGACAGTGGCTTAACATCATCATCCAGCATTTTGTGGACGAGGATGAGGACGATGACGCGCGCAGCATTTTTCAGTTGTTGGTTTCGTTGACGCTTGCCGAATTCGTCAGCGATGTTTATTGCCGAGATGCGATGGCGATGGACAACACTGAACTCTACTACAAGGGAAAGGTGAAGACGACGATCCATTGCCACTGCTTGCACACCCCGGACCCCGCCCGGACACCCCCCGCACGCCGCCGGTTCACCGCCCGCTGCGAAAAATATCTTTGGCGGACGGACGACGGGCAGACTCCTCGACGACACGTGGAATGTACGTGCTCATCACTCATCAGCATTTGCTTGTGGTGATGGACAGACGAGCCCGTCTGCCACCATCATCTTGCCATTCTTTCTCGGACGAGGCTTGCGGGCACGCTCGACAGCTAGCAGCAGGACGGCTAGGTATGGTAGTAGTAGTAGCAGCAATAGTAGCATTCGTTAAGCGAGTCTCTCTCTAGGTAGATTGGTGGTGCACTTGAGTGCAGGTGAGTATGATGCTGCAGTAAAGTTAAAGCGGGAAGAATAATTATTAGATTTGGCTCACCTCGCTCCGCCCGAACCATCCTCAATCTGGAGAGCTAGCCCGCTCAATGCATGCTGGCTAATACTCCAGTAGGTTGCACTTTCTTTCTGTAGTCTTGCATTGCTGCATAATCGGGCGTTCCAACGACCCTCTAATGAAAAATAATGGTCAATGATTCGACTGCAACTCGAAAAGGCGGCGAAAGTTGCTCCTTTCAACTTCAGATCGACATCTCGCGCAGCAGCGCCAACTTCTCGGTCGCCGCCACATCCTCCTTGGCGACAGTACTACTATCATACGCAAATTATACATTGGAAGAAGCATTATGACGGCGATGAGGAGGATGACAGCAATATCAACAGTGGTGGCAATACGAACTACTACGGAGATGGCGAAGTGGTGGTGGGTCGACACATTCGCTTTTCTCCGTTTCTTCCTACCAACTGCTGCTCTTCAACTACATCGGTAGTAGTGCAGGCGCTCACGGTGAACGACACCACTCGGGCTTCGACCGCAATCAAACATCTACGAAATGGACGGAGACTCATTTATACCGGTGGCGATTATCACAATGCGCGTCAATTGCTTCGGGCAGTGAAACACAAAATCACACAAATGATGGATTCGTCGTCGTCATCATCATCATCTTCCTCAAAATTTCATCCTCGCGCAAAAATGGGAAAGAGAACGAAAGATCGTAGCAGTACTACTACTACTCTAAATAAGGATTTTGATACTAATACTAACGACAGGACGAATATTAATATCATCATCGCACAGCAACAATGGATTGAAGCAAAGCAATTGCAACGAACGATATCAGAGATTGCACGCGGACTACTCATCCAAGTATCACTTGATGAACTATTATGTTATGATACTCGTGGCGACGATGCTGCCACCAAAGCGGTGGCGGCGCCGAAGAAGGATGACGATGGCATCCTAATGGGGTTGAAGCGAATACCGCTCAATTCGAAAGATGTATTGCGATATGCTTTCCAAAATGAGGATATGGAGAACATGATGTCGAAGAAGATGACGGCGAATACTACGAATACTACGGCCTCAGTTGCTACAACAAACAATGGTAAAAACGAACCCAATTTGTTCTTCCTTTCTCTCTCCGAGTTCGTAGGAATGATCGGAGGGTACGAATGGTATCGAAAGGGGGTGTACGTACGCGCGATGCAAGGGTATATTTATCCTCATTATGGAGTATTCCCCCCCACGCGACAAGATTACATTTCGTTGGTGGATAACATTACTGTTGTTGGCAGGAGCACCAGCAGCAGTAGTAGTGGTGGTAGTAGCAAAAGAGCCTCGAGGGATCATGGCGATGGTTGTACTGCAGATAACGACATCGTCGACCACGACGGCAAGTCCAGGCAGTGTCGTCGTACTACCATGCTAGAGGTGGGGATAGGTTCGGGGATATTATCCATCATATTATTGAAGCAGGGCAAGGTGGATCACGTCACCGGAACGGATATCAATCCATATGCGATTGCATGCGCACGTGACAATCTGCAGCGATCGGGACTGGAAGGCCGGGTACATCTTTTGCGTGCGGATCTGTTTCCGCCCATTCCATCATCTCCTGTTACTTCTTCTTCCAAAACTGCCATCGACGAGATGGGGTATGATATTGTACTGTTCAATCCGCCGTGGCTGCCGGGCGATGCTCCAACCTATTTAGATCAGGCGGTGTATGATCCAAATCAAATGGCACTACGTCGGTTCGTTTGTGAGGTGCATCATCATGTGAAGGAGGACGGATACGTGTACATTTTGCTGTCTAATTTGGGCATGTTGCTGGGCCTATTTCGTGAACAAGGATTGCATGAACTATTCGAGGAGGGCAAGTTAGAACTCGTGGAAGTCTTTCATCATCCTCCTCCTTCAACCGAGGGAAGATGGAGGACGAGTTCGGCCGATAATTCGATGGTAGATGATGAGTTTCGAAATCAACACAATTTCGATGACATTTCTAGGGCAAGAGCTCGAGAAGTTATTTCCCTTTACAAATTAAGGGTGAAGAGGAAACGATGACAACGAAGCGGTGCATAAGCACTGATGCAGAGTCAGCAGATAGTGCAAGTGGAGCAGCAGTGTGGGAGGCGAGACGGGCAAAGTAAGAATAGATAGAACTGACATCTGTCGGGATTGGGTGACAACATCATCCTCAAAAATAACATGGAAGATTACCTAGTACTACTTCTTAGCAGTCATAGCTCGACCCATCTCTCTCTCTAGATAGAAAGAATGACTATCTTTAGTTGCCACCCACTCCTTTAGAATTAGTTGCACTTGTGGTGATAATACTAATACTAATATTATGATTTGTTGAGTCATGCTGCCGTGATTAGGTAGTCACATCATGCGTGTCTACCTTCCTGTGTCTACGCACACCACGCACATGCCATTCTCAATTCTCAGATTCCACATCCGGGCAAGCCGCACGTCACAGTCACCACCACAAGAGACTTTCGGAGGACGTCATGATAGATACCGATCAATGCTGAGTCCTACGTGGTATCGGAACGATTCTACGTAAGTTCCTTTAAAAAAAATGACATGAATCTTCCTCCAACAACACCACATCTACCTCTCTCTAGAGAGAGTAGTAATTGTAATCATCAAGATTTGTGATTGATTTTGATAGACACGCATGGACACCATTGAAATTGATTTGCTACATTTTTTATTGACTATCTACTGCCTGCCCGACTGACTGCCACCGTCCACTCAAAATGATGCAATTATTAATGAATCAACGGCATCCTACCGAAATCGACAGCCTTCTCTCGAATGGCCACTCCTCTCACGGCTATGACTCGGATTCGAATGATGGTGACCACCGGCGTCGCCGCCGATCCATCTTTGCAGGTGCCGCCATCCTCGCGGGTACGACACTCGCGCTTTCCCTACTGGCAAGTCATCTCCCGTTCTTGCATGGGAATGAACAGTTCGACCCGAAAGAGCAGCGCGGCGCCTTGCAGCTCGTGACGGAGAATGCATTGGCGTCGATCTGGCCCAACATCACATTCCGCAACAACGGCCACTCGAGGGGGAAGGTACAGGTGATTGATGCCAAAACGAACCACGAAGACCACGGCATCTTTCGCTGCACCAGCCAAATTATGATTATGCGCCACTGCGACAAGGAAGTGAAATTGGATGTTCACGGACACAAGGTCACCACCGACATGCGAGATAAGCACGGGGACAGACATTGCAATGCCAAGGGAAAGGCAAGATCGGAATACATTGCTACTCTATTCGTAGATCACGACAACTATCACGAACTCTTGGATGAAAATGGGTACAAAATCAAAGATGGCATACCGCCCGTGCCAATGGTAAAATCGACATTTCGAAAGGTACACAGCGCTGCGGCATCGAAGAAACCGCAATTCCCCGTACCACTGAAACTCTACGCCTTATCTCCCAAACGACCGGCCGACAAACCATCGAAGGTGCACGCCAATTATCGTGAAATCGAAACCATAACACCGCTATCCAATAAATTTCATCTGGATGTAGATGAACGATTCGGAGTCGAAGAGGAGGGTCTGTTGGCATCGGATTTCTTCAAGAGTCTCAGCGAGAGCGTAACCCAGAGTCTCAAGATGAAATCGCCATCGAGTAATTCCGCAGTCGAAGGGCTGGGAAAGTCGCTATGCGATGGAGGTCTATCGGTTGTGAATTGGAAACATTCTCGAATACCGATCCTCGCCCGGGCGCTTGGGTGTGGAGTTGGCGACGGTTGTCCACGGAAATACGATTCGGACGATTTTGATACCTTATGGCTATTGACGTTTCAGTACACATTGTTACTCAAAGAAGTGAACCCTGCCGTATTGAATGATATCGACCCTGAATTGGATCTGGAGTCGTTATCATGGTCTTCCTCGATTTCACAGGATGAGCCTTCCTCCATGCGCCGACATCTCAGCACGAATAAGGAACATTCGAATCGTGTTGGTAGCTGGAAGGTGACGGCTATGTTGGTGAACGAAGGCTTTGAACCGGCATGAAACTCTTGTTTGATTGAAATGCATAATATTATATTTAAGATTTGTTTATTCTTTTGTCTTGAGCTCTCTCTCTCTCACACACCCACACACACACACGCTATTACACACATCCCTAGTTACGAGACTGTCCAGCCATATCTATGTCCATCCCATATTGATTGGTTTAATTTTATTGATGTCATGCTGTTTGCTGGGCTGATGATGGAGGGTGAAGGATGCGGAGCCGCTTTTTAGCGAGATGCGTGTACGTGTGAGTATGTAGTAAACTCGCCATGTCGCTCCATCCAACACAAACCCGACCTCATAACTCACCGGGAACATGAACAGATGACAACATCATCTTCATGAACAGGACCAGTTTACAGTGTATGACCAGTTTCTTTATGATGCCGTTGTTGCTCTAATAATGCTACTCTTCTACAGCTACCATACCTATAACGCAATGATAACCTCGAGAATCGCATTCGTACTTCTGTCCTTGGGCCTATCAATGCTCGTGGCGACAGCCTCGGCCACTGCCACCGATGATGATGATGGGCTAATAGCAGTAGTAGTAGATCAGCCAAGGATTTCCCTCGATAGTCTACGATCCGCCCTGTCATCGTCGGACCAATCGCGTTTCAACCTGCATCAGCTCCTCCATAACTCGCATGGCATTCTGCGCATATCTGTCGACAACGACTTCTCGAAGCTCAGAAGGCGTGCCTTGGGCCACTTGTGTGATTGTCCAATCTTGTCTCCTGCGGCAAGCCATGCCGACGGCGGCGCCGCTCCTACTTTTGAGGAAGCTGCGAAATTGCACCCCAAGGATCTACAAGAGATCACGCTTCCCGACGGAGCGCGAAGGCGAACATTGGCAAGTGCAACCATCGGATTCGATGACAGTGGCTCGGCAGTGACGCTCGAGCTGCCATCGTGGGTCGGAGACAGTTGTGGGCAAGATGCGTACAATGCATTTGAGGATTTGAGGGATGCCGTGGCCGAGGTTGTGGATTTATTTGTAAGTCGGTTGGATCAAGAAGGAAATTATCAAGTCGAAAGAAAAGGTAATCATCTCAGCTATCGCCAGGTCTTATCAGATGCTAATCATCTTGAACATTTCCATGTGTACACCAAATTCAACGACCGTGGAAGAGGAAATGAGGAACACGAAGAGTTACAATGGAACAGAAAAGATCGTATGCACGGTCATGAACCATCTACGTTAGATTATCACACCGATGCAGGATTTTTCCTTTCGTTTGTCCCTGCCATGGATTGCCGAACTAGAACAGCTGATAACACTTCGTTCTTTTTGAAGGGGGCTGAGAAACCGTTAGCTTTTGAAGGAGATGAAGTTGTCATCATGATGGGGGCAGGTGCGCAGTATTGGCTACCTCCAACTTTCAAAAGTGAAGAGGGAGGATTTCTTGCGGCATCGCATGCTCTTCGCCTATCACACGGTACTCATCGAGCATGGTATGGCAAAATGCATCTCTTGCCTTCTTCATTCGCTTCCATTAGAAACAATGATGATCCTCCACTCAAGTACGGGACTGCTACATCTTCTTTCCAACTTGAAGATTATGATGCACACGTTCCATCCTCTCCTGTAGACGGTTGCGGAACCATCTCAATGAAGCAGAACTCCGTCACGGACCTTCCGTATGGTGAAGTACGAAATCAGAGTCGACGAAGACTTCAGCACGTCAACTCCCCATCCCAATGCAACAATCAAACCAATTTTTTCTGCTGGTATCAATGCATTGACATACCAAGTAGCGAACAAGCCGAGAAGTATATTCAGGATGGATACTCACTGTACTGTCTCAACCCTGCATTATTATCGTCTTCCGACAATCCCATTCTAGACGCAACTGAGCCATGTGAGGGTGGATTTGTTCATAACTCGCATTGCGTCGGTAGTTGGCAAAAGACAGATGCGAGTGTTCCAGGTTACCAATTGCCGTATGAAGTTTCGACGAAAGACAACAGCATATCATCTGACACGACTTATTCAACATCTGAGGTGGAAACGGGAGATAAGTATTGCTATGGAGGAACGAGTATGTACATGGATGGATTTACTTGGCAGGACACAACCTGCGTCATATACTTGTTTTCATCTTGGGTATTGTCCACACCTGGAAAATTTGCTATGGCAGCACTCGGTTCCATCCTTCTTGGAGTAGCGTTGGAGTTCGTATTGTGGAAGCGACGTGGTGTGTATGCACTACCTGCTGGTCGCCGTCGATTGGTGATTTCGACTACTATATATGGGTTGCAACTAGCAATGGGATACGTGATTATGTTGGTTATCATGACATATTCGGGTCCCCTTTTTATCAGCACTATTGGGGGTATGATGTTAGGCCATCTATTATTCAATGCTCAAGATTCATTGGCAAGGCAGTGGAGGGAGACGAAGAATGGAACGGAAATGAATGGAGACACTTTTCGAACAGATATGAACGGAAATGATTCTCTTGAGGCCAATAGCCTATTTATAAGGCGGGATAGTACGATTTCGAACACTGAACTTAATTCATATCAGCATGGAAGGGGGAGCGAAGTAGTGGAGAGTATTACGTCGCCACAAGTTATAGATCGTGAGAAATATCCGGCCACTGAAAGCACGAATTTGAGGAGTGATGACGTTGCGGATGGAGCCACACCCTGTTGCCAGTACACTCTCTAGGTTTTGGTTGTTCGGTCATTTTATTTGTCTCTGGAGTCACGTCTATCAATCTTTCCAAAATAATATTCTAAACCATGACATCTGACCTCCATCCGACACTTACAATATTATTACTCTTGATACTCCTGATGCGTCCCTGAACACATAATTTTGCCTTGCTGGTACTTGGTCCGCGATACCGATTCTGATCTTCCCTGGTGTCATTTTTTGCCTGAAAGGCGATTCTATCCAACATTGGTGCTCAGCACTGCTCATCCCTTCTTTTATTCAAGCAGTCGGCCAATAGTCAATAAGAGTTTTCAATAATTTCATTTGCAGCTTCTTCTTAAGTCAAAGGAAATAAGACATTTTCATGCTGAATGCCAATTACATCAGTTGACAAAGCCAATGCCTTCATGGCCAAAGGTCACAGTCTACTGTTTGCATTCATTTAGAGATCAGTCTTAATCCATCTGCTGGAGTTTCTCTTATTTGTTGCACACTGGCCAATCACAATAATTATGCCTAAAAAATAACTGTAAAATAATGAGGATAGATGCTTTTTGCTACCTAACTTCATGGAGAGGCTTCTATTATGGTCACCTAGTATTACTGCTTGCAAGAGAATGGATAAATAACAATTGAGATTGCTCTATTCCATGCTGACCCGAGTATTACAAACAAAGCATTCCTACATGATATCAAGCAATACTCTCTGTCAATCCTGACATCCCCATGTATGTTGGATCAGGCTGGTTTGATAATTTTGGCAACATAATAATTCGTGACATCAAAACAGATGAAAACAATCCACAATAACAAGTGATGTATCTGTTACCAGCCAAAGACATGTTTCTACTCACATCCAGGAAAATCTTTCAAATGAGGTATCAATCAATGATCATAAGATGTATGCACTAATTGGGATTGCACTTTGGTGTGAACTTTTGCCAAGAGGGGTACTTGAACTTGGGTCAAGCTCACCGAACAATATTCTTGATACCACTGATTTGGAAGGCAATATTGACTTTGCTCCAAAGCTTAGCTCAGAAGTCAGAAGAAATTTCAAGTGAAAGCTGCTCAAGTTGCTATGCTAACAAATTCTGAAGTTGGATTCATATTGTAAACAGGTGGTTGATGGATCAACTGTGCTCAGAGGTTGATTGATATAGTAATGACTATTTGTAAACTGAAACATGCACTGATCCAAATATGTATAAAGAATGTGCAGCTGAACAAAGAGCCTATTTGGTGCACATGTTGAGTTACTTGGGGTACTAACAATCATTAATAGTAATAATTGGTAGTGGGCACACTGAATGAAACACCATATTTTTTTGTTTCTAATGAAAAATACATTACTAGAAGTATTCATCATGAATTTACACAGTGGGTATTTAGTTGCCACCCACAAGATGTACATATCTGGACGATTCATTAATTGCTAGGTATCAACCATTACAATTCTGCTGGGATGGGTTGTGGTGGAAAATCTTTCCCACCACTCTTTACCATTTTTTTTACATTGGAATTCCATCATGTTGTACTGATGGTCCTCACAACCACTCCCAAAATCTGTCAACCATGGCGGTGCCAAAGGGAGGTGCTGGCAAGGCCATTACAGCATGAGCATGGCATTTCCATGAATTCCAATAGGTAGGTCGGAGTATCATGCATCAATATATGCACTGGTGCATTGCCATCAGGATTGCTGTGCAATGCACCTGTACGTTGATGCTGGGCAATGGTAGTTGCCACTGTCACCCTAAAGAGGATGACAGGGGATAACAGAGAGGGTGCAATAAATAAGAGGGTAATGTTAGCTATGGACTTGTGGTGATATTGCTGAGTTGACCTCGGAATTTTTGATGAATTTTGAGAGAATTGTTGCACACACCTCCCTGCTTCTATGCTCTTGTCATGACTCAACATTCAAACAAAACTTCTTCCCATGACTCTTGTACTGTTCTGTTGATCCCCTCATGATGAGGAGTGGATATGAGTAAAAAAATAGGTTGGACTGTCAAAACACACACACTTTATTCAAAAAGCAGCCCGTGTACCACGAATAAATATTTTCACTATTGAAACACCACAAATTTAC
>JALLBB010001029.1:0-10230 GCA_036939735.1 Discostella stelligera
AATCATTCCATGTGTATGTACGACGTAAATTATGTTAAAGTACATCCACATACGTGAAGTACAAAGTACAACATAGTAGATACACTAAGATCGATATAGGATGGAAGATGGATGATCATAATTGCTTTACTTATTATTATTATTATTTACTATTCAACACACATCTCACATCAGAACATCGAACTCGAACATAATACAGTCAATCAACAATAACAACGTCATCATCATCATTGTCGTAGTTAGCCGGATACACCATTGGCAGGATTCTTGTCTTACCCGTGATATTTTGAAAGTGTTTGTTCATAATGAAACTGTTCTCCTTTATGAACATTAAGTCCCCAATCACAGCTGATTCCAGTCTTGCTCGTCGTATGGTGACGATTCGACTGGCCAAGCTCCACAACCGCTCTGATGGTGCAGATGTAGCTGGGATTGACAAGAAACGCTGGGATAATTGAAACAGAGTTGGGTACATAACTTTGTGATCTTCCCACCACTCAAGCGGATCTGAAAAGTTGTCTGTTCCTGGACAAAACATTGGAAGGCTGACCTCCAATTTGTACCCATTCAACTCCTCTAACAAAACACGCTTTAAACGGTTTTGACCTTCTTCAGTATTTTCATTTCTAATGTTTGTTGAATCTTGTTGTTCATTGCAAGTAATCAATTCATCAAACATGTCCCTTGCTTCACCAAGCCTAGCCTGCTGCACTGGACGAGATGAATTCATATCAACATTAGTGACCATAGAAATTGAACTCACACCTGGAGTAGTACTGCTGGTGGCAACATGAGACGAGGAGGTCGCTTTCCTAAAATTTATCATCAAATTCAATACCTCATTCCAGATTGTTTCATGTTCATTTTCAGGAATGAATGGACGTAGATTCTTGGTCCGTGGGTCCAGCGCAGATGCTATAATTGCCTGACTTGGCATTCCGACATACCTTCCACGATCCCGACGTATGCCAACAGAAAAAACAGGCTCACTCCTCTTCAAGTATCGTTTTTCAAAGTCATTCAGAAGAGTCTTTGCAAGATGGAGAACTGAAGCAGATGTTGTTGCATTTTCTCCCACCATGCCTTCATATTTGTTTCGGATTCTGTGTAGGAAAAATGGGACAAGTGATATTGTTGGGTACTTCTCACCCTCCAACATTTTCTGTGCATCTGCTGTTGGCTTCAGGAGTTCTTCAACATCGGCAAGAACTTGATACTGTTCAGGAGTTAAGTCCGTGGCTGCAATGTCCTCATTGAAAATAAGAACTTGAATTGCTCTTCGGAGGTAGCGGAGTCTGGCCAACATTCTATAAGTAGACCACCAACGAGTAATTACATCTTGGAGTGGTTTTAGGGGCTTGCTTCCTTGGTAGTGCTCATTCTGAGTCTGTTGCCGTAGAAGCTTGTTCATTGCCTGTGTAGACTTGGTGAAGTACTCCACTAAACTGCGAGCTGCTTTCATGGCATTATCCGAGTTCGGTAGATTTGTATCAACATATGCCAGTTTTGCATTGAGATGAAGCACATGATCAACGCAGTACAAATGATTCACACCTCTTTGCCGAAGATACTCTCCAAAGGTATTCATATTCCCCGTTGTGTCTGTTACGACAGCAACAACATAATTTAGGTCAAATCCATAAAGATCAAACACTCTCTGAAAGTCCATTCCTAGTGCAACTCCAGTGGTAGTTCCATGAAAAACTTCGAAGGTCAACACTGCACGCTGCAACTTGCCATTTTCTATCCAGTGCGCTGTGAGACAAGAGTAGGTCTCATCATTGGGAGACGTCCAGTGATCAGTTGTAAGTGAAAAATATTTCCCTTTGAGTTCTTGCTGGATGGCTTGCCTGCACACAATCCCAAGATAAGAGATATCTTCTCGTACTTTTTTTTTGGTCGTCAGTGGGCAAAAATTGTCGATGGTTTGCAGCATCCTTCTGAATGCCGGCTTCTCCACTGCATTTAATGGCTGGTTCTCCTCAATAACCCATGCGGTAGTAGCAGCAATCACATCGGCATTTCTTTTGGCTTTGCTTGGAAGCCTAACAGCACCAATAAGCTTGTCAATCCCAGTCGAACTGGCTGTAGCCATAGACACTGACTGAGCACTATCATTTGCATTGTCATCAGTGAACAAGGATGGATGCATCATTCGGTTGTACAAGTCAGTGTGATGATGTTGAAGGTGAGTTGAAAGACCTTTAATTCCCTTTCCAACATTGACTTCACCAGAGCATCGCATGCATACCGCTATCTTTTTGCACTCGATGTCATCCCTGTAGTGCTGCCAATGGTACACCATGAAATGTTTCCACCAAATAGAATTAGTGTTAGGTTTCTTGACAAGCCTATACTCCGACCTGCGACCTTCTTGCAACATAGGGCGTTGCGTAACACTGAACTCATCAAGAAGAAATTCTGCTGCATTTGTAGTAGAATCATGAGGGTGTAATGAACGATTAGTGGGTGCACTCCTGTTGGCAGACACGACACCCCCTGTTGACAAAGATGATATTGACTGAGATTCTCCAGCAGTCAATGTAGTTCGTAAGAAGGGTGGTGAAAGAAATGGTGGCAGTGTTGGTGGCAGTGCTGGAAGGCTTGTTGGGGCTAGTTGTGTTGGTGGTGGCGGCGGCGTTGGTGGCGGCGATGTCACTGGCGACATTCTTATTTCAGAAGAAGTAGAATAGCAATTGTTACCAGCGTGGCGGCGACGGCGCAGTGGTGATGGTGGTGGTGGCTACGGTGGCGGTTCTCTCCGACGGCGGCAATACTCTCTCTTTTTCTGTACTCTCAATTGCAATCGTAGTATTGATGGCGGGGGCTTGCAATCGTGGTGGCGGCGACGGCGCAATGGTGATGGTGGCGGTGGCTACGGTGGCGACAAGTTGCAGCGGTTGCGGTTCAGAAGAAGAATAACAACCTTGACCGGCGGCGATACAGTGTCGCGCTGTTGCGACAACGCGACAGCAAGTAGGCAACAGAAGAGATGGCCCGTAGCAGTAGCGGCAGAACGACGCTGTGGTTGAAGAAGGTCGTGCACTGCCGCGGTGCAGTGTGGTTGCTAAGAATGGTCGTGACCAGCGGCGGTGCAGTGTCCCGCAGTATTTTGGAGGCAGCGGTGAGCAGCAGAACAGCAGTGCGTGGTGCTTGAAGGTCGGGCACTAGAGAACAGCAGAGAGAAGAAGTTAGAAGTTGTTTAGAAGTTGGTCAAGAGATAAGAGATCAAAGATAAAAGATCGCAGGAGATAGATCTGGTGTGCAGTTAGTTGTGTGGTGTGCGGTGAGTGGCAGGAAGAACAGCACGTACTATTCCTACGTTGATGTCTGTACATGCTTCCCGCCACCAATTCCATGTGGAATCCATATTCCAAGGGGTAGTGGAATGGAATATTCCACATTCCACATTTACCCCGTGGAATTGGAATGGAACCCACCTCTAAAAAAAAAAAAACCAGTGGGGGTATTGCGCGATAAGTCCACTCTCTAGCGACCTAAACTAGCGACCTTTTGCGACCTTATACTGACTACGTAACTGATTCCCCATACAATCCTGTCTCCTGAGATCGAGAAACGAGAAAGGAAAAACAGAGAAAAAAAAGTCAAACAATTTCAGCGACTTTGTGACAGCGAGCAGTCTCATCATTACTTTACGAGACCTAGATGATTCCTTGATTATCATGATGTACGAACTCCGATCTCTCCGATGGACCCTGAGAGAGAGCTGAGTTGCCCGTAGACAAATCCGTCAAAATAATTAATACTATGGCATCATCACCATCAAAACCGCAGCAGCCACGGCAATCGCCGCAGCGTTTAGTAGAAATTTTCGTCCCGCAATGCGGCGGCAGCTACGGACAATGCAGCCGTTCGGCGGCAAATTTTCGAGCCGATGGCAGGGCGGCAGATACTTCGGCAGAATTCATCCATCAAGTACGGCAAGTTCCGCCAGTTGAGGATGTCATGCGATGGAAGGAATTTCGTCGACGTCAAAAGATGGAAACGCATGATAATTTGCGGCAACAGGAGCAGGACCAACCGCTGCAAGTGCACCGTAAGATTGGGGAGAATAATCGGCGATGTTTGGGGGACAAGTTGTTGTCCACCGCCGCCGACTGTGATCGTGGAGGCGCCAAGGCTTTGGCAGCATCCACTGCAGGATCTCTAGAAGGAGCTGCATTGTTTTCGTGCGGGGACTCCAATTCTTTATCATTCAGCGAATCTACTGCCTTTGGAAATCCTGACACGAAACATCATTCACTCAAGGCTTCAGTGACTTCAGATACAATCTCTCAAACGATGCCATCATCGGTAGAAACCCAATCGAATAGTCGTGGAAATGAATATCCAGAGAAAGACACTGCGCTTTCATCAATGGATATGGGAGGCGCAGTTATTGAAATTATTGATACTGAGGGTTTCCCTGTTTTTTCTCCTACATCGACTGCATCAGGTATCTCAATCGATGACAACGAAAAGATGGACGAGAACCATATGAATAATAAAATCGCACAATCTGCTTTCAGCATATCGCAAAGCTGCAAAGGATCATCAGCAGTACTCACTAATACAGAAAATTATAGCGATCTGGTGAAAGAAGTAGATGATTTCTTCTCAACGTTGGATTGCACTCTCGACGCCATTGCAAAAAGGAACAATATTACGATAACAGCGTCTTTGTCGGATGAGCCTGTATCAGAGGTAGCCACAGAAATTGTGTCAAATACAGCGCGATACGTCACTGATCAGTCGAATAAAATGGCGCGCAGAATGATGTTGCTGATGAATGAGGACACAACCACCGCCACTGACACCAAAACTCCTCTTGGTGGTATCATTAATAAAAACATCGGTACTAATGATGGAAGCAAGGCTTGTGGGATAACAACCCCTTCCTCCACTTTTGAGGGGTATTCTTCCGTCGCAAAAGATGCAGTTAACACGCTACCATTCAACGCCGCCACTCCAGGGAATGTAGCTACCAAAGGAATGCCGAGACTACTCACGCCACCCACCACCTCCACTGAATCGGCTAATCATCAAATTCAGCTTGCCGCCACCCCATCCTTTACACCCTCCTCATCAACACTGAAATCTACGCCCAACACAACTGTAGCGGAACCTAGCCCGGGGTGGGATTGTACGAAGACCACAGTCTCAAGCGATTTGCTGGAAAGCGTGCTGGCTACTCCTAAGGAAAAGGACACGATGGATGAGCTGAGTACAGAGATAGAGTCGAAGAGTGAGGTCGAGGAGGGACACTGCAAAGAAAATGACGCGGAAGATTGTAATGATAATGTAAATACCAATGATCTTTCGATAGTGAGTTCGAACTGGGATCCGCTCCAGATGTCCATGAATCAAGAAGTTGACATGGTTGATGCTGTCTTAGAGAAAGCAAATGTGGACGGGATAGACGGAGAGGAAGGTAGACACACAAAATTTGCATTAGACGATGCTGGCGAGAGTGCAGCCATTGGACAACATGTTTGCGAGAAGTCTAAATCAACACCCTCTGAGAAGAGCGACAGCAGTCATCAAAGCTTCACCTCGACCTCCTCCACGTTTGGGGAAGCCCCAACGTTTGCAGAAGTAACCAACTTCATGAGCCAATTGAAGCAACTTCGTGAGGAAAACTCTTCCCTCGCAATGACAAACACGACAAACGGCGTTGCTGACAGCACGATGCAACTGCTAGTGGAGTCAAAAACTATTGACGAGCATCATGCAAGTGATGCGGAGTGTACAATGCCACTCTTAGAATACAAAGAATGGCTCCGTCAGCACAAACTTGATACCAATCGAAAAAATTCTGTTATTTACGAGCAACTGAAGGCCATTCGGTGCAATGTTTATGGCGATAGCGGTGACGATGGCAGTGTAGCAGAAGTAAAAACAGAACAAAAATGTGATCAGGATGAATTTGGTACATCCCCTGGTAAGAGTAATATCTTACTGGTCGGATCAGTGGCGTCTCTTTCTCCGACGAACAGCTTCGCCAAGGAGCGTAATAGCGAGAGTACTTTGTCGAACGTTATTGACCGCACGCCAGTAAAGATCTCAGCGCAGGAAAGTGAATGTTTTCCAACGGATGAAAAGAGAACTCCTATATCATCTGAGTCCATTACCTCTACTGCTGTGCAAAAACAACATCTGCAGATGTGCTCTGGAAGATCACTTCCACTCAGTCCATTGGCTCCAGCGGCCCACTGGAGCGGCGGACTAGCCCGCTGGAGTCCATCAAACGACGCAAACACGTTACCATCTCCACCTCAACACCGAGGAAAACCAGAAAAGAAGTTGAAGATTGCCATCAATGAGGATGACTTTTCGTTCAAACCACCGTCCCTCGCAAGTGCTGCTGGGAATAACATAGTCATATCGCCAATTGTTGTGGGAACTGTAGCCGCGGCGTTCGGAAAAAGTGCATCCACCAGATTCAATTTCGCTTCATCACCTGACGGAAATAGTTCAAAGCCTCAAGAAGCCTCATCGTCCCCAGTAGGCTCGCTCTCTTCAAAATCTCCCAATACTGAGTTAGGACAGAATGCCTCAACTACTTCAAAACCATTATTTTCACCATCTTCAAAAATATCATTGTCCCCAGTAACTTCAAAGCACCGGTCCAACAAACCAGCTCGCGCCAATGGCTTGTCTGTTATTGTGCCTACCGTTGAGGCAAATGCTGATGCTGTGGTGTCTGGGTTGGATGGTTCGCTCTTCAGACCTGAGGAGGGGGCATCGCATCATGACAAGTTATCTCCGCCCGAGCAACTACAAATAATTGCATCAACCGATCCAGAATCTCCAAAGAGGTCGGATTCAGTCCAAAGACGAGAAAACGAATCGTCGGAGGTTTCCTCTGGGCCGAATGCACCGAGTAGCACCAGTCCTGACATGAGTGAGGGGGACAAAGGCGGGGGCTTCGCCTACAGCTATCCTTTTCTCCGGAGCGACGTTACCACGACATCTTCCAAGTTCGTTGAGCTTGGACAAGAAAAGGCTTCTCAGACTTTACTGGGTGGGATAGGCGAGGTCGAAGAGGAGAGCAATATTGTGCCAACGAGTCCAAGTTTGTTGGGTGTAACAGTCGTGGGCTCCAAGTTGAAAAAGAAAAAATCCAAACAAAAGAAAGAATCTTCGTCGCCAGTGGTTCAATCAGTTGAGGAGCAAGACAGTCTCTGTAGCACTCATGAAAGTGAGAACCCAGCCTCGAATTGTGAGGATTCCGGTGAAGCAAACTGCGATAGCAGTGTTCGCAAACCACTTGACCCTGACGGGTATGACTGGAAAGAAATTGACGCGCAACAAAAAGCCGCCCAAGCATCCACTGCAGCAATCGGTCAGCTTGATGTCATACCTGAGAATGAAGATGTTTTGGAAGGCAGAGAAAAGAAATGCCCTACACCAAGTGAATCTAATCCGTTTCAGCACAAGCACAAACCAGAACAATGTGGGAGAATGAATGGCCCTGCCCCGAGTAAGGCAGTCGATGGAGAATGCATTGCCTCCATAAGTAAAGTCAACACCCCGTCTGAGACAGACAATTTGAATCGCCTCCAAACAAAAAGTGATCTGGATGTGACAAGTGACACAATCTATCTTACACCGCAAAGTGTCCTGTCAAAGGATGGTTGGCCTGGTAAGCGTAAACCTGGAAGTTCAAGCGTGCGAGAGTTGCAGACCGTATTTATGGCATCACAGAATGCCCCAACTTCTTCGCGTGAGGACCGTCTGAAAAGATTAGCACCTTCTCTGCAATTTAATATTGCAAGTCGTGAATCGAAAAATATCGTTGGACCTGACTTGAAGGGCTTCAGCTTTGGTACTGCTTCACTGGCTGCGCCTGAGAATCAAGCGCATTCACCTCCCCCTGACTCGACTTCAATTGTGGAGATTTTGAATGTGAAGTCAGAAGATGACATGAACAGTTCCAAGGCGTCAGAAACGATGTCAATTAAGGAATTACGATCAATTTTCGAGCCTTTACAGAGAGAATCACTGAATATTCGGGACAGATTCCGAAACCACATCAAGGGATCAACTGTAATTGGTCGGGGTTTTTATCTCAAGAACAGAGACATTCAAGCCATGAGCAGTCTTGGCAGTGAAACGTACGACACATTAGAGTCATCTATGGGCAAGACAACAGCTTATGAGAGCACGATTGGGGAAGGTTCTCTTGGAGATGGAACACTCGACACAAAGAAGATTCTCCGATATGCTAAACGATTAGAACAAAAAGGTCATGTCGAATCCGAGGAGTGCGATTCCTTCAAATCTTTTGGTTCAGCGATTGAAAAGAAGGACACCAGTAACTCATTGAAAGAGAATCAAACTGGAAAGGGAGACCTCAACCCTATCAATTCTGGTAATATTGTTAACGGAGATTTCAATGTTCGAAACACCTCTTCATTAGAGATGCTCAAGAATGTGTTTGACAGTAAGAGAAATGTTCGGTCGGTGACTAACACGGTGGTTCAGGAGCAACCTATAACGACAAAACCATCGGATCTCAACAAGACTATGCCTGAGCGAAAGAAGTCTACCAACGATACATGGCTACTTCGAAAGAGGGATACGAAATTGAGTGCGAACAATGTTGCGCATTCTTCTGACGGTGATGTTACGTCTGCTAAACCGATGCAAACTGAAAGTTCGGCTACATCGGTTAAAGAGAGGATTGCGGTTTTTAGTGGTAAGAAGGACGCACATGTCGGAGTTTATTCGCAGAGCCCAATCAAAGTTCCCCGACAAAACGCGAGTCCAAATAAAGTTGTGGTGCCCCTACAGCAGCAACTGCCAGTCGGCATAAATCGAGGCCCAAATCAGGGACCTTCGTTTAATCGGCAATTACAAACTAGCCAAAGTCCAATAAGAGGCAATTTGCCCCTGCAGCACCAAACTCCTCCTCGGCATATTATTAATACGAGCCATGCAACAGCCACGCCATCACCTATGCAGGTCGCAAATCAAAGTAATTGGCCGAACAACCCTGTACATGGAATCCATCCCTCGCCGTATCATACTTCAAACAACGGGGGCCGTTTGTCTTACAATGTGCCAACACCTCCTGTCAGATTTCCCACGCCGAATCGTCCGGCGCCAGTTCTAACACGGAACGAATCTCGAAACGCATCAAACTACGATAACGATGACGACGACGGTATCACTTTATCGCCTACCTTTTCTGAGGTTTCAGGATTGACTTTACCTACGTGTCTTGGTACTCTCAATTGCGAGTCTTCTACTCAATCTACTCTTTTTGACAATCTATCTCGAAATGGTACTTTATTTCATGAGACCATGTCACCTATTGCCAGACACAGAAAGCAGCAAGAGAGGTCAGACATTTCGCATGGGGGTGCAAAACTATCTACTCATCCCTATATGCAACGATTGAAAGTTCCAGTGGTCCATTCTACTGTTGAGAAGTCTATCAATAATACCATTGACGGCGCCGATCGCCTGCATGAGATTAAAACCCCGAGGGCGCGAGGAAGTCCTAACATTAGCAAGGAGCATACGGCAGTGTCGAGGAGAGAACAGATTGTCTCTAGAGTAAGAGCATCGCCTCGATATAAAAGGTCTCCACGAGATTCAGCTGCAGGTTTTCACTCTAATCCTTCGAACAGCAACAGTCAAGGATGGCAGCAAGAACGAAGTAATACCCATGGACAATGGCAAGAAAGGAATGTGATAGCGGAAAATAGCAACTCCTTGTCATCATCAGGCGACAACTCCGCTATTTTTCACTTTGATGGCAGGGGCAAGGACCCTGAGAAACCAAGAGGCAGAGTTTCTGAGACCGTGGAAAGAGTGAATAGGAAGCATGTGAAGGACATGAGGCATGGAAATCAGCACCAGGAACAACAACGAGGCCGCTTGAGACAAGCCGGAGGGGATCGAAGAGGAAAGAAAGGAGGAAATTCACTGAATGAAGAACAAGGGAATTCTTTAGCAACTACGGAATGCATCAGAATTGCATGATGGATTTCAACCGAGTTCATTTTATAACGCGATGCATGTTGTAATGTGATTAAGTATCATTGTAATGTCATCTACCATTGTTATCTTGACGTGCAATAATGTAGGACTTTTTTGTCCATAATATGATGTCAAATCGCTCCTGGATCGCTCTTATTTTTTTTGGCGCAGAAGAGATGATTACATTATAATAGGAGAGTCGGTGTTTTAAGGTTATTTAAGGTTAACAACACGCATTTT
>JALLBB010001031.1:0-10207 GCA_036939735.1 Discostella stelligera
GCGTGCAAGACTAACTTATCTTCAATTATGCACTCTAGAGCTATAAAGAGGCAGATCCTTTGGTAATTAGCCCTCTCTCTCCCTCTAGAGAGAGGGAAAGGTAGGACTCGGTCACCCTGGAGATTGCAATTTTAGAGAAATAGTACACAAAACAGCCTTTAATCTTTAATGAAACTGCAGAGTTTGATGAAAATATCGTGATTATTCAAGTAACAACATTCCATCCTCTCCTACAGTGATTTAACAACGAAACGAAAACCAGGATAGCATTTCCGACGATGAAGTGAGGACTCTTCCGAAGTTTGCACTCATTGCAATCAGGAGCAAGCAGTTATCCCTTGTGAGCGACACCCATAGTCATTTTATCGCAAGTGCCGCAACTCAATGAGCAATATTTGTGCATCCAATCCTTTTCGTCATCGTCATCGCACTCGCCGTCTTTCGCAAAGTCCATGCACAACACAAAATGATCAGTGCAATTCGGGATTGCATTGATATCTCGTTTGAAGTTGACCACACGATTTGATCCACGAGGCATTTGCTCTCGAACAGAAACTTTGGCGGAAGAAGGGAGCTTGCTGAGGAAGAGATCAACTACTTCATTTTTATGTTCCGACAGGATCATATCGGGTACTTCAGCGTTGGGGGGAACTGCCTCGTACTGCTCATCTAGCGTCATTGTATTTAGTGTCAATCGACCAGATCCGTCCCATGTCACGATGAAATGACCAGCCGCGAGGATAGCTGCGTTTACAGATCCATCACCAATTTCCTTGTCAATGGTGACGCGCTTTGCGCCAGCAAACTTTTGGTTCGATGCAATCACCGCATCGAATGCATCGTTGATGACTTTTGCTGACAATGTCTTCGCATCGCTTTCATCAGATACTTCAAGTTGATACAAACTCTGGCTCGCCAATGGCATTTGGTTGGTGTACTGTTTGAGAGCGTCACGTTCATCATATGCGTTGGCTGGGTAATGCTCTGGATCGTACTGCCTCTGTTGCTGCACTGGTCCACCGACCATCTTATCAACAATGGTGCGAATTCCGGTCTTTTTTTGGATTGAGTCGGAGATCTCAACAACGCGTCGGACAAAGCTGGGGTTGTTTGTACCAATTATACCGTACTGCGCTGTCTTGTCAATGATAATGCGCGAGCTACGGACCATTTTCTTGATAAGACTCTTCACACATGTCGCAAAGAAGATTGTTTCCGAGTCATTGGCCAATGATGTCATGAACGCAACCTGGTCGCGAAGAAGGACATGTTGACCGGGATCATTCCTCTTGCAAAATTCGTTCGTCATGGAACTAACAAATTTCTCCGAGGCTTGAGGATCGACGACCACGGCAGAATAACCTTCCTCAATTTTCGCAGAGCGCTTTACATCCTTCGGATCACAGACGTATACGTTCGATACGACGTCATTCGCACCCTCGGAAAAGTTTTTCTTTCCATCCGCGGGACAGTCCCAGAGGGCCACGACCTTATCGACCTTGCTGTGCTGCTGCAACGTCTGCAAGATTTTACAATCATCCTTACCCTCCGTGCCACAAAGTACGGCAATTACCTTGTCCATTTTCTTGGGCAGCAAGGTCAAACTACTCGTGACCGCAGTAGCAAACACCTCGCTATCAATAGGACCATCCCCAATCTGAGGCTCGGCGGCCTTCACCTCGGGATCACACTCTCGTAAATTTTTGTTGACTGGACCCACGGACTCGACATCCTCCTTCCAATTCTTGGCCCCAAGCATACCGCCATGGATGACGCGGTAAGAGCTTGCGCTTTCGATAGGAGCGTTAAGCACCGAAAGAATGGAATTGCGCAAGTCGTCGAGTTTGAAGATTTTGGACCAGAGTGCAATTTCGAGACCAACATGTTTCTTCGCCGGGTAAAAGTGAGCGTCGACGTATCCTTCCTCCATGGCAAGGAAGAGAGCCGAGGAAACTTCTCCCGATGGCGTAGTGTCGACAGTGGTTCCAGGCTTGAGTGGATGCATCCCCTCCTTTTCCATTAGATCCTTGAGCTTCGATTCGAGAGTGGACATGTCCGATGCCACGTCGTCGGCCTCAACCACGAGGAGCACTCCCGCCGATCGAGTGGGTTTGACGGGTTCCTCTTTCTTCTCATCGATTCCCGCCTTCGCTTTGGCAACTTCCTTATCATATAGATCGCACTTGCCTTGCTTCCTGGCATCGTTCCTAGAATAGTCCTTAATCAGCTTGTAATGTTCATCCACATCCTCCAACGGGGTGTACTCCATCGTGCGTATCCCCCCCCGTTCCATGTGTCCATTATCAATCATTGGATGGAGGAAATCAATCTTGTTACTGCCCATGGCCCAATCCTGATCGCACAAAATGGGATAATCCCACATGTAAACGAAGACGCTGTGATCGAACAATTTCGACATTTGTCCGTAGTACAGTTCATTCTTGACAAATATTCCCTCGGGTTTCATGAGCAGGGAGAGCGCACCGAAAATGTCGAGATCGTCGGTCACCGAAATGGACATGGCCGTCTCGGACAAGTCCACCATGACCAAGTCGAAGGTCCCGAACCACTCTCGGGGGAGCAGCGCTAGGGATTTCGCGGCGTCGCCGAACCACCACTGTACGCGAGGATCTTCAAAGTGAGGTTGGGTGTGGAAATGTTTCAACGATTCGCGTACCACCTTTTGGTCCAGTTCGAGGCCGATGATCATTTCGACATTGGGATATTTGAGCGCCTCGTGCAGTAGCATGGCATCGCCACCCCCGATGAAAATGATGCGTTTCATCTCCTTCAGGTATGCCGCGGGGAAGTGCACATATGGCTCGTGGTAGTGCGGCCTGTAGGAGTGGCAGATTTGCAAAATATCGTCGAGGCTCATGCAAACGTCGGGTTTATTGGCATTCTCGCTCCAGGCCACCTCTTGGTAGAAGGATCGGGTTTCGTATACGGCATCCTTGAATCCGGTGAGTTTGAGGTACGTTTCGCAAGTAGTGGGAGGCTTCTCCTCCCCCTCCTCCATTCGATGAGCGTGAGGGTTGCCACTGCGGTGAGTGGAATTCTCGTCGTCGTCGTCGTCGGACGAGTCTTCGTCGTCTTCGTCATCATCAGCGGCGGCGGCCGCCGCCATGTCGGGATTGGAACACACGCCAGAGTCATCGGATTTGGCTCCACCGGGACATTCGTCCGGCGCAGCAGAGGCAAACAGAGAGCTACTACCACTAGCAATTGTAGGAGAGAAGGATAGGGGGATGTCTGAGACAGCAAGAAGCAGGCCTGCGGCTGCGGTCAGTACGGAAGAGGCGTTGGTGAACCTCATGGTTGATTCTCATTGAGTAGGTGTATTTACTGTTCCTATCGATCGCACTTCGCACTTGCCTTGATCTTGATGAGATGATACTTTTTACGTAATATGCTTGAGAGATACCTAAGTACAAGTACACCTATTGTCATTATTTTGTCATTGTCCGCACGCATGATGGTGCACCTGAAATTGGAAATTGAGAAAATCAGAAAAAGATACGGGAACCTAGAAAACTCAACGGATAGAATACAAATAGGAATTCGTACAAAGTTTTCAAACCTTTCTTTTCTCTCTCGCCAACTTCCCGCCTTTTGGAGCTGGAAAGTTCGTTGCACATCCCTTCTCCGAGCGGCGGCGGCGCGCGGGACTTCCTTGCTTTGACCTCCGCCGCTTTCCAACCGGAGACAAGCACCACCACCAACAACATGCGGAAGAACGCAAAATACTATTAATATCGTACTCAATTCGATGCATCGCCTGCATTATTCGAAGTCAAACGAATGTTGAGCCGGACGCCAGGAAAGTCGAATGCGGAGACTGGCCGAGCGATGAGGGCTCCGCTGGCAGCGGTCGACGCCAACATTAACTATGTTGTTCATGATGACCCAACCTCCTCCTCCTCCAGAACACCATTCAAATCCAAACGGATCTACAACAACTTTACCACAACGAAAAAGACGAAGAAGTGTTTGGAAACACGCGCTGGAGGAGTCATTTTATCCAACAAGAAGAAACAGAAACGAACGAAATCAACGACAAAGTCTCGACGAAGCAATTGCGAAATTTGCACAACCATCGTCAATGGCAATGACAGTTCGGTGCAAAAAATGCAATTCAACCCCGTACATGCTGATCCCGAGGAAGGGACACATCTTCCTTCTCTCGCCATTCCAATCAATGAGTCGTTTCACATCTACGAATCTGATGGCGAAGAGACGTTTGAATCCGATGCCGATGAGAGAATCGAAGCCAAAACAAAAAAATCTGGAGATGGAATCCAAGCGCCATCAATTCTCTACAAACCATCGACTGCGACATATAGCGCTCAACAATGGGAAGAGAAACAGTGCTCTACATTTGCATCTTGGTTGAACAAGTTGTTTTATCCGGAGGAGGAGGACAATACTATCCATACAATTAGCGAGGAGGAAATCTCTGCCGAATGGAACAGTGCCAAAGAACTATTTGAATCATCCAACATGCATTCCATTCGAAACGCCGTGGAAAGAGAGGTGAAACAGGGACGGCTGGCCATCGTCCCTCCTAGGACCGATCGATTCGTTCTCGATGAAGTGTACGTCCAAGAACAGCTTACCAAGTTGCTTCTGTCGTACACACCACGATGGCTCCAGCTGGGTTTGGGAATTGTCCTTGCCTTGAATAGTGACGGTCAGAGCATCCAGGTAAGTCAGCAAATATATGTTTGCATTCTCTATTTACCTTACCCTCCGTACCCTCGCACCCTGACTTTTTTGCCTTTCGACGGATGTAACAGATGAAGCATTGCATGACGAAAGAATCGCTCAAAAAGATCATCAAGGAGCGAGTGCTCACCGAACCTACCGCTGTTCGAAAGTACACTGGCGGAAAGTGCAAAACACCCTCGGGGAGATTCGAAAGCAATTTGCGAATCACCATTCATCAACATGCCCTCTCTCAAATTATGATCCTGATATTCTTCCTTGATAAGGCAAAAACACTTGGTGTGTTGACCGATGATCCGTGTCTCTTTGAGACGACGTCATCGATTAAATCATCAGATAAATTGCTCGTGTCGCTTTGTCAGGATTGTTTTCTCAAGCAAGGAAGTATTATCAGGCATTTGGACTTTGAAGGCATATCGGCATCACACGTTCAGACTCCCCTCGAGGAATACGATTTTCATGTGAAGAATCTTGCCGTCGATCTCAAGGACGGCGTTCGACTGGCGCGAATGATTGATTCCATCGCATCCTGCCGATCGTCTGATTTCCTGTCATCCATGCGACTACCGGCAACGTCGCGACAGCATCAGATGTACAATGTCAACTTGGTACTTTCGGCGTTGAGGCATCTTGGAGTACCCAACATCTCGGACATTACCACGGCACATATTGTTACTGCGCATCAGCCTCGGATACTTCAATTGATCTGGTCTATCCTATTATATTATGACCTACCCCAATTTAAGGATGAAATCAATGAATATAAAGCTTCAAGGTTGATACAAGGCTATGCGAGAAGGTTGTTGGAGATGCGGTCGTATAGGCGTGCACGTCATGGAGTCATACTGTTCCAATCACTCATTCGCGGTGTACATGTCAGGACCGCAGCGAAAGCAATGAGAGATGCCATTTCAACGATCCAAAGAGTTTGGCGAGGTTATCATGTAATGCGGATGTATAAAGTCAAGTTACGAAGCGTTGTTGTAATCCAACGTTTTTGTCGGGAAGGGGTGGCAAGACGCATGCATGCATCTATTGCAATCCAGCGAATCTGGCGAGGATACACATGTAAAATTGATTTCGCATGCAGTATGTTGGATATCATCACTATTCAAAGTTTGACTCGTCGATTCATTGCAAAAAACAGATGTTCTGCAATACTCGAAATGAATATCGCAGCAACTGAGGTTCAGAAAGTATGGCGAGGGTATCATAATAGAATCAATTATGGGTTTGACTTGTTGGACATCATAACTGTTCAAAGTGTCTACAGACGCTTCATTGCTATGATTCGCACTAAAGCCCAATCAGAGGCAATGGCTGGTGCCGCAATTGTCATTCAACGAGTGTGGCGAGGTTACAACGAAATGAAATTTTACGGCTTCCAACTTTTGGATATCATCATCGCCCAAAGTGTCTGTCGACGATACATAGCCCAAAGGATATCGATGAAAAAAAGGTCTAGTCGCAAAATTCAGAGCTTCGTCCGGATGGGGATAGCCATGAGAAAGTTTTCTAAAATCAGAAGAGCTATTTGTATGATTCAAGCACACTCTCGAAGGTGGATAGCATCGAGTCATGCGCGTAGCCTCAAGACTAAAATTACTGATTTGCAAAGACTTTGTCGAGGCTGGCTGTGTCGAAAACAATTTTTGATGAACGAGTCGAATGGCTTGATTTGTAGTGAGGCATCAATACCACTGTTGCATTTCTCCCAGGTCGATCAAGCTGCGTCTTTCGACCCCATCCACGAATATGATGATAAAGTTGTTTCCGTCATCAAGACATGCGACGACGATGACGAAGAGTTCCAGTTCACTTTCAAGCATGCCCCCCAAAATAAGATATTAGGCGTGGCAAAAGTAGGGGGATCATTTCCGAAGCTTCCGCAGTTCATCCAGATTGATGAATCTGCATCTTTCAACTCAAAGCAAGGAGGCGATGATCCTGATGTTCTACAAAAAGCGCTTGAGTCTTCGTCTAGTCGCAGCTGCACTTCATCTGATGACGGCGAAGAAGTCTATTTCACTTCTAGACACGCTCCAAAAAAGCAGCTATTCAGTGTGGCAAAAATACATGACATCCAGGTTGATAAATCCACGTCCTTCAAACCTAAACAGGATGTCGATGCTGATATTTCTGAAAGAAAGATGCCGTCGACTAATCTTAAATACTCATCATTTGATGACGGCGAAGATACCTCTTTCGCTTCTAAAAACGCTCCCAAGAAGCAGCTTTTCAGCGTTTCGAATAAAGTGGTATCATCACCAGAAATTCCACAAGACATCCAGGTTGATGAAACTACAGTTTTCAACCTTAGTCAACCAGGTAAAAATGCACATAAATCTGAAAGAAAGGTGCCTGAGCCGTCGACAAATCTTAAATACTCATCATTCGATGACGGCGAAGATACCTATTTCATTTTCAGCAACGATACCCCAAAGCAGCTATTCGGCATGGAGAAGAAAGTGGAATCATCACCAGAGCTTCGGCATGACAAGGTCGATAAATCTACAGCTTTCTACCTTAGTCAACCAAGTGAAGATGCTGCTATTTCCGAAAGAACTATGCTTGAGTCGTCTAATCTGAAATGCTCGTCATCTGACGACGCCTTGGAGATATATTTCAGTTCAAGGCATGCTTCGAAGCAGGAGCGTTTCCATCAGGCAAAATTTGATGACTTTCGACCTTCTTCGACGAAAGCTTCCAAAGTAAACCCGGTGAATGAAGGTTCGTCATCTGTTCCGAAGGATAAATTCGTTGAACACGTAACGTCTGTAATAATTCCGAAACAAACTGCAGCAACGTTACAGATTCAAGCGGCGTGGCGGCGTATCACTGCGTCCCAGACTCTCGTACAACAAAGGGGAGACAAAACACTGGCCACCGACAGCTTTGAAGTAGCAGAAAATGTTAGGTTGGACAATTCGCCCTATACTGCTAGGGAATTCAAGGCTGATTTCTCGTCGTTTCAAGTGTTTACACACTGTAAACAAGAAGCTGCGGCGGTCCTTATTCAATCGATGTGGCGACGGACCATCGCATCACAGGGCTTCTCACGGCTCAGGAAAGCTTCAATTATCTGCCAATGTTTTCTACGGAAACGAGTAGCTAGAGAGAAATTAACACGAATGCGTCTAAAAGCAGTGAAGGTTGAGTTGCATCGGAAAATCTTGTACTCTGCTGCAATTTTGCAACGTTCACAATCATTTGCTGTGATTCAGATACAAAGGGTGTGGAGAGGTTACAGAGCAAACGTCAATCACATTCTAATTCTCTTGGCGGTTATCAAAATTCAGTCATTCGTCAGGAGAACCTACTCCGCCTCCAAGTATTGTTTAATGAAAGCCAAGTATGATGCGTCTGTTACCATACAAGCTGTTTCACGAGGAATGTTGATAAGGCTCCACAAGAAGAGAGTCTATTCTGCCGTGTCAAGTCTGCAACGTGCTGCGAGAGTAATGATCACTCGTAAGGTAGAATGTTTTGCAGCAACGGAGATACAACGCGCCTGGAGAGGTTACATCCGAAACTTGAGTTTTATTGTCTTTGTCATGTCAGCTATCAAAATTCAAGCTATGTTCAGGCGTTATCGAGCAAAGAAAAAAATTAATGCTCTTCGAGCTCAAACTTGTACTGAAGTACAAATCTTCGCAACTACTGAAATACAGCGCTGCTGGAGAGGCTACAGATCAAATACTGACTTCAAACGAGCCGTCGCGTCAATTATAAGAATTCAAGCTGCGATCAGAGGTTGGCAGGCGGCGCGAAATATGTACATCCGACACGAGAGCAGCCTTGTCATTCAAAGGATTGTTCGTGGTTTGTTGGCAAAACAGCGCTCACGGAATTTTATCTTTGAAACTCACCTGACTATCACTGGCAAGGAAACAGAGTTTTCAGCAGCCACGGCAATTCAGCGCATGTGGAGAGGATATCAAGCAAATGTGAATTTTATGCTCTCAGTCATGTCAGCTATCAAAATTCAGTGTTTTATACGTCATGTTTTGGCTAAGCTCAATGAAATCCGACCGGTGAAAGCAAGTTTGGTCGCAGCTGAACATAGAGCGATTTTGCGAGTAATAACAGGAAATCAATCGCAAGAAACATTAGATTTTCACCCGGGAAAGAAGATTGAATCCAATTTATTTAAAAAGGGGAAAACCTTTCCATCGAACATGACTATCCGTATTTCGTCGAAATTGTGCCAGGCCTCCTCCTTTTCATCAGCCGTGCCAATACAATCAAACGAAGCATCAGAGAAATTGTTTGGATCTATCCGATCACCGGAGTTTGGAAGGCGCACAACCAATGCGATACGCACTCTTCTCATTAGCAAGAAGTTCAATGAAGTTTTGAAGGCGGCTGCTGACATGGATGTGATAACGCAGCAGTCTTTCAATGACTGTAAATTGTTGATAAGCAAAGGAATCGACCAGCGATTGATCTCTATCCTGCGCCGATGCAATCGAAGCTCACCACATTTGAAGCTTATGCGTGCAATACTTTCTATCCTGACTAACCTTGCACATTACCCTCAAATTCTATCATGTATGGCAAAGAAAAACTCAGTTAATACCCTCACGGATGTGATTCAAATGTTCAGAGACAAGACCTCTATATTTGCTGCAGCATCCTCACTCTTGGAGAAAATGTTACTTGTCAATGATCGTCTGGTATCAATGTACTCTACACCCGAGAACAAAAAGCTATTGATCGGCATACTTATGCTTTGTCAGCAGAAGAGGAAGTCTGAGGCAGATGATATTCAAAAGGGAATGAACTGTTTGGAACATATTGTTCGACTTGTGAATGCCAGCAGTAGTTGAGCAGGAACGAAACATTGTTCGAAGCAGGATCGCGGTCGTCAACAAACAAATTTCCCAGAGCTATGTCTTAAGTTTTGTTTAAGTTGATCATAATTCTGCCTCATCTCTCATCTCTCTTGATGTGTTGGATAACATCGATTTCTGATCTCACGTGGAAGTCTGGAGTGAGGTCATCGCGTCTGTCACCGTCTTCATCATCCCGCCAGTCTGTGAGCATAGAGACTTCGCTTGCTTTCCCCTTCTCCATATCATCATCATATGTAAAATAAAGATGATGTGTCCGTCCGTCTGTCTGTCTGTCTGTCTGAGGAGATCAAAGTTGGTCTGCGCCGTATCCCAGATGCAAAAAACGAAGCAAGAAATGTTTTTTTCAGAGTACGTACGAAAGTACCGTGCGAGAACGCGAAGCAAAATAATGAACGCACGACTCCACCAAATTTTTCAAACAGCTTGCGAAGGGTCGAGTAAAGCTCGAATGACCCGGAGCTACGTACATACCAATCTTTGATCGTTTCTCTGTATCCTCTGCTATGTCTGGCTGGCCACCTGCGCGGCGCAGCCCCACCAGGCTTGTCATATAGTTAAAATAAAGACGATGTGTCTGTCTGTCTGTCTGTCTGTCTGTCTGTCTGTCTGTCTGTCTGTCTGTCTGT
>JALLBB010001032.1:0-10984 GCA_036939735.1 Discostella stelligera
GAAAGGCGATGGAGCTTCCGAACGTCCGACTTGCGACAGATGTGGGAGCGGTGGAAGGAGGGGACGGATTGACGGATATTGCTGCTGTCGCTGCCGCCAGCACTGCCGCTTTTGGTGGCGCTGCTGGCTTTGCTCTTTTTGGTGTGAAGGGAGGAGGAGGAGGACATTATTTTCGTTTGTTCCATTCAATTGAGAGAGAGGCTTTGATGGGGTGACCGTGACGGCGGCGGGCGGCGGAGGATCATCATCGTGTTGTTGTGTGTTTTTGTTGTTGGTGGCGCGGAACGAAGGAGTTGGTGCGAGACATCACCTCAGCTAGCGAGACATCCCTCTTCCCGCCATATTTGTAGCTCCTATGATTTTGGCGGGAAATAACAAAGATGTATTTACCATGTTGTCATTTTTCAAAAAATCAAAAAGGGCCAAACAACAAATTAGTAGTATTGATCATTATGGAGCAGGCCAGAAACGCCACCACCACCACCACCACCAACAACAACAACAACAGCGATGGAGAACAACGAACCAATGCCGCTGTTGTTGTCGGTTATCAGCCGCCGGATGTCAAATGCCACATCGACAGCGAACGTGTCATCCAGAGATTTCTGCGCCACGATCCTGGAATTGCTGGGTTGGATTTGTACCTCAGTGATGACTTTTCTGACGGAGAAGACGAAGATGAGTTTTTTGAATATTTGGGGGAGGGTGATGGCGACGACAGGGATGAAGACTCGTACTCGAACGATGATGATGAAATGATGGATGATATTGATGATGATGAGGCTGCTGCTGCTGCCGTTGCTGCCGGCGGCGGTGATGTCGAATCCACTGGTGACTCTATTCACAATGACGAGGACTCCAGCACAAATGATGATGATATTGAATTTATGGACACCGATGATAACGATGATAATTCTGATGAGATAGACAGCGGAAATGATGATGATGATGATGAATATGCTTTCAAAGGAAAAATTGGTTCCGCTATAGGGAAAAGCCAACTATTACGAAAGTTGAAGATCCACGATCCAATGAATATTGCGGTGCATGGTGACGTAGCACCATTTTTCAGGCGGGTTGCAAACAATCGATCCATTGAGCACTTGTCGCTAGAGTTCCTGGACTTTACTCGGCTAGATATATTTTCTATCCTTGCTCCCTTCTTGAAGCACAATCACAATCTTCGCTGTGTCGAAATATCAGGAGACAATGTATCAATGACGATCCCCTCACTCGTCCCAGCGCTTTTGCATTACAAGACGATTCGCCTTGAGCGGATCAATTTTTCCTTCTGTGATCTGGGAGATGGTTGTGCGGCAACCCTCATCAATGCATTGACTGCAATGCACGGGGTATGCTACCTTCTGGAACTTGACCTTTCGCACAACGAAATTGGATTGAAAGGAAGTACTGCACTTGGTGGTTTATTGAATAGTGATGCATGCAAAATTCAATGCTTGTCACTGCAGAAGAATGATCTTGATAACAAGTGCATTGAGGTCCTAGCCAATGGTATGATGAACAATAATACAATCAAGGTGTTAGATATTGGAGACCTCGAGCTCATCACTCCGATTGGATGGCAAACCTTCTCAGAATGCTATGTGTCAAATCCAAATTGTTCCATTGAAAAGATCGGGCTGAGAAATAACAATATTGGTGATGAAGGGGTCATCTCTCTTGGAGAATCAATGACTGTCAACAATATGCTGAAATTGAAAAGTCTTGATTTTTCTAATGTCATGTCGATCACATCAGCAGGATGGCGTGGATTTTCTACTGGCTTGAAATCCATGGCGCTTGAAGAATTCAAACTAAGCGGCACCGATATAGATGATGGCGGGGCAATCGCGATTGTAACGGCTTTGATAGAAATCGCGGCGTTGACGACGTTGGACATGAAGACCAACCAATCCATTACACCAGCGGGCTGGATTCAGTGCTTTCGGCTAATGATCGATTCAGAGTTTTCTCTTGAGAACCTTTTTGTCAGTCATAATAATATTGATGATGAGGGGGTGGCAATTTTGATCAAATCACTACCTACACACACCGACCTAAAGGTTTTGGATATGAAAAATAACCGATCCATTTCTGCGCCAGGTTGGGTCATCTTTTTTCGTTCGTTGCTTAGATCAAGATCTTCTGTGGAGGCGCTTTTTCTTGATTGTAACAATGTTGATGATGAAGGAGCAGCATTGTTGATCAGGCTGATCAAGACCAGGTCAATTGAAACTCTTACTCTCCAGAAAAATGAGTTGATCAGTTTCGATGGATGGCGTGGTTTCGTCGTAGCGTTGAAGTCAACAAAACTGAAAATTTTACGACTCGGCGCATTCACCCCGAGAAGGGCCCGCCTCAATAACTATTATGTTATTTCTTTTGCTAGGGCACTGGCTCGGACGAAGAACGCTACCTTGGAGATCCTGAGTTTGTACGACGACGATGAGTTCCCAGAAATTTCTTCGCGCGTATGGAATGCCTTTGCCAAAGTCTTATGTGACACTTCAAGCATTTCTCAGATTTACTCATCGAATCACACTTTGCGCGAATTAACGGTGGATAACGGAGTTGATGAATATCCTCCGTTCACTGATTTCGATGTAGAAGCCTTGATGAGTATAAATCAAAACACTAACAAGGCGGAAGTGGTCCGGACAAAAATCCTCAAGTACTGCTTTTCTGATGGCGCAAAAGTAAACGCCTGCTTTGTTAATGTTGCCATGTCACTGATGCCGAATCTGATTGGATGGATTGGCAGGGACTGTTTTGGATTATTAGCCATGTATGAATTTCTTCGAAGCATGCCATGGATGGTTCGGGGTTCCTAATCCTGCACTACCTGTCGAAGCTAAAATCCAAGCTTGATTGTCTCCAGGTACATCACACGTCTATGTATTATCATTGAAGAATAAATAGCCCAGCTCTGTGATCAATAAATGATGAGCAGCGCTAATTATCAGAGTTCAAAGAGGCAAAACAAGGAGTTACGTGCAAAAAAAATCCAATGGCCCCCGTTAAAATACACATGATATATTATTCTTATCGGCAAAGGAATTATAATGATCAAAAACTTATCTCATCGTCCATTAGAAGCGCAAATTGAGTGGCCGAAGCCAACGTTTGACCACGCATATTTTGAAAGGTCAATTGAACTTTCGCCTTTCGGATCCCCTTCAATTTCTCTTCTTGCTGCTTTCCAGTATTATCGTCATCATTTAGAGTTCCGTATTCCGTCCTATCACTGTCCAACCTGTTCTTCTTCTTCTTGTTTCGAATTCTCTCAAGTAGGTTCCTCCTCCTGGGAGAAGGAATCTTATTCGCTCTCTCCTTTGTTTGACGATGAGAATCAATGTCGATGCAGTTTTGTACAAGTCCTTCGAACATGGTGTCGCTTCCGCATAGGTTACTCATCGCACAACACTGCTGCTGGGCTTCGTCGGTACTGTCGGCGTACACGATCGTTTCATTCAACTCAAAGCTAGGACTCTCAGATTCCGGATCACAGTCTACCAATGACAACCCTCCTTCTAGATTTGCCATATCGAATGCGGAGGTATTGTTAAACCTCTTCACATCGGAAGTTGGAAGGTGGTCATCATCATTGTTGTTTGATACGGGATGGGATAATGGTATTGTCCCAACTTTGTTCTTTATAGCCGCTGCATCGCCACCTAGATTAATATTTTTCTTTGTAACAAATAAGGGACTGTCAGTTTGAATCCACCTCACGTTGATCGGTTCTTCGTCACTACCTGGTTTCTGGACGAGAAATGCCTCAGCAAACAAAGCCGAAGCGGGAACTTTTTGATCAGGTGTGGCAAACTTTATATTCCCAACAAAGGGAGAGTCGGCAGCGTTTATTGTGCTGGAAAACCGTTCGCTGAAGAAAGTGGCGTCGGCACTACATTTTTTCGCGGTTGCGGCTTTATCCTCGACGCTGACGGTGGATCCCACGGGTGAGAGGTCATGTCTCTCCTGATGTTGATGAACTGACCACTCCGGGCGTAACTGATTGTTAAACGAAGATTCAGCTCCAGGCTTCCTTTCGGACGCATCTTCCTCAACACGATCATCTCGACTTTCCGGAGATTGAAGTGCCTTCTTCTGAGAGTCGAACTCATCCTGCAAATCATGGAGGACTTTATTAGGGAAGGAAGAATCCCTGGTCTCGTCATAGGGCTTGAGAGGAGATGGTTGGGGAGTAAATTCTTGAATTCTGTTCTCTGATTTTCCAACCGTTCTGGCGATGGGGCTTGTTCTCAGGGGAGATGTTTGCTGTATTACACCGGATTTGACCTTGGGATGAGTCCGAGCGTAGAACGGCATATGAGACCTAGATTCAGGCTTAGAGTTGTTGGTGGGTGCTTCATCAATGCTCGGCACTATTGCCAGCTCTTCCTTGCCGATGCTGCTGTTAATTATTTGCGGAGTGAAATTCTCTGAATTGGGTAATTTGTCCTTCGTTTCGAGTGTCTCTTCCTTTTCGGTATTGATGTAAACTGGTGGAGTGACATCCTCAACCAACCTGTCTGCATGCACCATTGATTGCATTTCATCTTTCGCAATATCCTCGTTTGTGGCAGCTTCGGCCGAATCCTCTGCACGCACCATTTGTTGCGCTGTATCTTCCCTATTTTCCTCGGTCCTTCCTTTCAACATTGGGACATCTGCAACATTCGAATCAGCGGCAGGGCTTCCGATGCTCTTATCGGAAAGAGGACTTTTCGTACTCCAATCGCCGGGGGAATCTGGCGCAGAATCATGCAATATTGCTGCATCATTGAGTGCCAGTTGATCGAGTTGGTGGACTGCATCTTCTGTGCGTGATTCTGATGTCGCATCGTCCGTGACAATTGGAGAGAATAAGCATTTTAACTGTGAACTGTTCGTTTGGTCTTGTTCGGATGTTACACGAACAGTAAGGGGCTTTGGGGAAGAGCTTCCTCTAGAGATATCACCGCTTGTATTGGTTGTTGATACGCCATCTTCCGGAGCGATTCTTTGGATGGGTGAGAACATTTCACGAAGTTGAGACACAGTCAGCTTCTTTTCCACGATTTCTGATTCAACAACAGGATTGGTCACTACAGGTGCTACTGCTGCTCCATTTGTGATCACAGGAGATATGGGCATCATTGGAGACGACGTGTTCACGAGACTAGGTTTGCCCTTGGGATCAGTTCGTGAAAAGAAATTCATTTTAGGATGCTTTGAGTCTGGCGATCCAGCACTATCTTTGCTTTTGTCGATGGATGGTTCTTGCTCTTCAACGATGTTTGTAATTGATTGCTCGTTCTTAACCACCGATGACGCCCCGTCTTCAATGACTGATTCCATATCATCATCATGAACGTCCCTTTTGATGTTCCATGGATGGACTTTCGCTTCAGGTAGGGATGATGACTTTATCCACGACTTATCCTCTCTGGTGGGCGAACTGGTAACAGTAGTGCTTCTGCCTCCACCGCACGGAAGATTACAGATATCATCCACGGCGATGTTGAAGCAGGTATTGTCTAGCATGTGAGATTGTTCTTGGTGTTCACTAGGAGACTCTGGATCATCGCGTTGTTCAGCGTTATCCTCCTTTACCTCCACAGCTACCTCCTGACACGAATCATCTACTTTTTCGGCTTCATTATTACTGAGATTATCGAGAATATCCTTGGTCACACCCGCACGCTCTAAGGTGAACAGCTTATCTTTCGCCACAATCACATCCAACGGTCGATGCACATGCTTGATGAAGTGGACCATGTCGGCCCATTCAAGCTTCCCAATGAATTTATGACGAAGATCCACTCCTCCCACCTCGAAGATGGTATCCCCCGCCTCGAGGTGTCCATTATCTGGACCCTCTCGCTCTAGTGTCTCGTCGTTGTTAGTTGAATCGCCAGAGGGTTTGCAAGGTGTCACATTTAAGATGTGTACTATCCCCTCCGAGGGCGATCTGTGCAACTTCACCCCGAGCGATTGGGTGTGAAATATGATTCGTCGTTCGATTCCGAACCGATCAATATCTTCGAAAGGATTGCGCACAAAATCCTCGGACGAGTGCAGTTGCTCTTCACTGTCATCGTCTTCTGAGTTGGATTCTTCTCCAGGCAAGTGATGGAGTTTCGCATCAGTAGTCCGCGCATTCGCTCCCAATTCCAATTGATAGTAGGCTCCATAGACACTCGCTCCATAGACGCTCGCCATCCCATCTTGATCCATCTCTGGCGGGGCATTAGTATTTGTCGTAGTCGTTGTGGTCACTGCTGCCTCGTTCGTCCCATTCTCCTCCGTCGCGACAGTAATCTCAATAGGGCGAGGTGCCACCTTCATCAATCCCTCGGTTAATTTCCACATGTGATCGCTAATCGGCCGACGCATGTTCACACCGGCCGCCTCGAGGACGACATCGCCGTTATGGACGGTGCCCTCCACGACACCGCCATTATTTGGTTGGGGAAGTGGGTGATGATGGTCATCCTTATTATCTTCTGTGTAAACGATGCGCACGCGACCATCGGCCATCGAGTATTCGAGACGCAGACCGAGATCGATGGGGTCGGGGGAATGGAGGAGGACTTGGCGTTCGGGACCGAAGGAAGTATTGGGTATGGTCGCGGCGGCGACCATGGTTTCAATTTCTCTTCTTTTCTTGCGAATTAGAAATGATTGGTATTCTATTATTTCTATTACTATTCTTCCCCCTTGTCAGGTTCTTGACCTTTCACGTCGTGTTTTGTGTTCGAGAGAGGCAGCGATGAGGGCGTTGGAACTTGAACCCTTCTCGGCGCACACAAACCCAGAAAGTGGAAGGAAGTTCAGGAAAACGGCGGGAGAGAGGATGAATCCCACCAGACCCGCCCACCCTCCAATCACAACAACATCATGCATGACCGATCTCCACCAATGCCATGGGCGATGTCGAACAGCAGAGAGGGAGCCAGAGAGACAAAGCACAGAGCACGGACTCACTTCAATAGATGAGTGAGGAGTAAAAAATGTGAAGCATGGAATCATTGAATTGGTTGAATAATTAGCATAATTTTTTTTGTCTCTGCAGTGCAGTGTCCTTTACGACCTCTGTACATCAATTGCTAATATTATGTGAACTTTACAAAAATCAGCCTGAAGCATACCGCCCACATACATTCCCTACAACTTCTCGTTTTCAACACATTTGGAAGCAACATTGTACCCTATCAACTATTTAATCCTCCACCCATGGCGTGCACACGACGGTTCCATTCGCTTTCCCACTCACCATCAGTCGTTGCGCATCCGACACATCACCCAACGATACCAATTCAGCAATCTTTGGCTTGATGGTTCCTCGTTCCAACAGGAACAACAAATACCTCAAATCCTGTTGAAACTGCTCCTCATCACTTTCGTAGATCGCTTCCGTATCCAGGAAGATCGTTTGAGACATGATATACTTGGCCTTGATTTGCGCCCATTTTTGTTGCAATTCGTCGACTTCAATGATACCGCACGACCCCTGGGGCAACTCCTCCTGTTCAATATTGTACAGTGGTCCCAAGCAAATCAGTTTTCCCTTGTCCTTGAGGGCATACCAACTTGAAGAATAGGAATCAATACACGAGTTATCGATGACAACGTCGAAGGTACCTTGGGCTTTGGGAAGCCAGCTGCCGGGGTTTTTATCCAAGCACTTCACACCCTGGGAGGCCAGGTAAGCATGCTTCGATTCGTGGGCACAACAGTAGATCTCGGCGCCCTCCATGTTTGCCAAGTTTATGACAGCCTGTCCCATGGCAGAGAAACCATCGGTAACGAGAATGCTTTTACCGGTGAATGGAGATCCATCTTTCCTGGCAAGGCGGAGCGCCCGAAGAGCACCCATGTAATCGTGAATCATGCATACTGCTTCGGAGCTTTGGACTTCCGTGGAAATTTTAGTGAGACGCGTGGCAGGGAGGCTGATGAATCGTGAGTTGCCACCACCGGCAGTAGAAATTCCTGCGACGCGATCTCCGTCGCGGAATTTCCCCCCTATTTTCGCTTTATCACCCATGTATTGAATAGTGCCAACGAATTCGTGTCCGGGTACGAATGGCAACATATCTTTCGTTAAACCGACGCCCTTGCATAACATGCAGTCGCGCTTGGAGATCGTGGATGCCTGCATAAATAATTGACATTAATGGATTGAGATTTGTCGAGGCTCGTAAACAAGATGCCCCGTTCATCATGTCTGGCATGATGTCAGTACGTACCTCAATCTTCAACACTACATGGTCACTAGCACAAGGCTTCGGAACGAAATACATCGCCCGGAGAACTAACCCGATCGTTCCGGTTTCCAAACTACTAAGCACTACATCCTTGTGAAAGTAATTAGGCTTCTCGCCCTGTTTCTCGCCCTCATGGTTGGGGGATTGGATGGAAAGGGTCGCGTTATCAAAATACGTGATATCCTCCTCATCGTATGATTCTCCCGAATCATAAGAACTTGCCGTTTCCCTGTTCGAAACCTCTACGATGAGTTCTTCGGTAGCGTCACATGAGGGAGGTTCCTCACGTAGTTCGTCTTGATGCAGCTCAGATTGAGGGAAATCGTTGGCAGATTCCTTCACCGATTCTTGGGGCGCATTGGTAGGAGGTTCATCGTTCTCTCGCGCGTCCGCCTCATGATTTGTCACCTTTTCATCGCTCTCGAGCGTTGCGCCCTTGACAGTGGTGGCATCAATTTCCAGGGTTGATGTGTCGTTGGTGGGGACTTTACCTCCACGCTTCTTTGAGAAGAACTTGCCAATCTTCATTATAAAATGAGAGTATTTTGCGCTTGAAATGGTCCGTGGAATTGGTGAACTAAACAAGCGAAGGTGCGTCTGTGGATGGTTTAATGCTCGAAATAGCCACTGCTTGAGGTATCAAAACGGAAGATCTCTATCTTGGAGGGAAGTACCAGATTGCAAAACTGGAAACTGAGAAGAGACCAAGAAAGACATTCGACTAAAAAAGCTTTGAGCGATAACGGCAAGAAAAGTAGTCATGTTTCTTTCTGTGGCGGGAGAGGGGCGTGGATGCCCGCAGCTCAGTCGCTGAAAAATCGCTTGCATTTCTAGTTTACTTCTTATCTCTCTACTCAATATTTTTTGCAGATATTTAGTACTGCATCCTTCGTAGAAGGGCTCCCTGCAATTCTTGAGTCAATCACCTTCTTTTGGGACCACCGAGGGACAGTATTCGAAAGGCAACGCAACCATGGCAGGAGTACAACCCCTAAACAAGAGGACAATCGTCAAGAAGCGAACTAAAAAGTTCGCTCGCCATCAATCCGATCTCTTTGTTCGTATTCGCAACTCCTCATGGCGTAAACCCAAGGGTATCGACGGACGCGTCCGTCGTCGTTTCAAGGGCGCACTTCCCATGCCCTCCATCGGTTACGGCTCCAACAAGAAGACCCGCAATATCTTGCCCAATGGATTCAAGAGCGTCGTTGTCTCGAACGTGTCGGATTTGGAAATGCTCATGATGCACAATAGGACCTATGCTGCCACGGTGGCGCACTCGGTTAGCTCGCGTGTGAGGAGGCAGATTATTGAGAGGGCCGAACAGCTTGCTATTCGGGTTACGAATGCCGCGGCCAAGTTGAGGGCAGAGGAGGATGCATAAATTAAAGAAATGGAAATCTCACGATTGTCACAATGAAAATCGACTGCCACAGCGTATCAACCGCACCGTTGCTATAGTTATAATTGTCTATTTCGTTCATCTTTTCTCTCGCTCTTCGAACAGACCATCTGTATGATTAATGTCGTTCGTAAGCCAGATCGAATTCGACCAATGTTTGTTGTAAATCCATCACTCTCCTCGTAAACATCATCACCTCTAAAGGGCTTACAATAAAGTGTGAAATGAACGCCTTACACGTCCAACCTTATAGTATGGGGAAGTGAGCCCGACATAAAAGAATTCAACCCTATTATCTGAGATGTGTTCATTGAACATTGAACACAAGGGAAAGGCAACATTTTTTATATCGGTGAAAGAGCAAGAATTATCACACAAGAGAGTATAGGTATGTTAAAATGAATTCCCTCTCTTTAGAAGTCAAACCATCAACGCAAGGATATTGCATTTTTTCTGCTAAACAAAATGCTTCAACAAGAGTTCGGCAACATGACATTTATCTCTCGTTCTCTTCCCTCAACACAAGATAGACCACACTGCGGCTGTGGCAGTCAATGACGTTGATGCTCGTACGTTTTTCCACGACATGAGACTTAGTCCACTGCTTGTTGTTTGCTCGACGACTGATGAAGGGTCCGTGACCTGCGATATCATGGTCCATTGATTTCGCGTTGAACATGATCAATGATCAGGTTGATTCCAAGAGTAAGATATATTTGACACGAACAATGTACTCACATTTTTTGCGCTGGCTTTTGTACTATTTCCCAAGGACGAACCGAACTCTCCACCGGACGGCGTGCTTAATTGAGCGCTGTCAAAACACGACCTTCTACCATCTTCATCCACTTTATCTTGGCAGCAAGAAGCGGCTGCACAAGATTGAATTGTATTAGGATCGTCCTATTGATCAAAAAAGTCGATTGAGAAAGAGATAAGAAGATAATGACAACGTAGAACATTATATTCTACATCCTCGACGGGCACGTCCTCAGGTTCTGACTCACCTGATACTTTGGTCGGTCTCCATTGAGATCACAAACGTTCTGATAGAACTGACAGGAGCACGTCCCATATGTTCCACCATCGACGATACATTTTGCAAATGGACAATACGCATTTACATAATACTCCACATTACCCGTGCAGCCGTCTAATGTCCAAACCTTTCCATTCGCATCGTAAACTTTATTGCAAACGGCGTTGAGTTCGGTAGCGCAATCATACGCGTATCCTCCCTTGGCGGTGCATGCACAGAGGTTGGGCTCGCACGTGTCGGGGTACGGGCATGTTGGTTGGTCCTCTTGGAGAAAGCGACTAGGTCCAAACA
>JALLBB010001033.1:0-10201 GCA_036939735.1 Discostella stelligera
TTGCAGGATTTTCTTACAGGATTTCGTGCAGGATTTTGTTCCCCCCTTGAACAAAAAATGTGTGTTTTCCTTACTATGATTATTTTCTACGATTATGTTATCGTTGCCATGGAAGAAAGTGATATGTCGTCATTGTTGGTTGGTTGTGAATGTGTGCTCGGACGTCGTTTGAGGGCGTTTCGAATGTGCATGCTGAATGCTTTTGTGATTCCAAGTCCGAGTTGTTGGATTGTGTGGATGGATGGTGTTGGGGAAGAGTGGGAATGTCCGAAGAATCGTCGTGTTTTTGTTAAGTTCCAGTGTGAGTCTGCTGTGAGGAGAATTCCTGTGGGCGCTGGGTGTGTAGTGGATCTGTGATGCATTTGTTTTGCATTGGGTCTCCAAGATGGGAATTGCATTGTTTGCATAAATTGTGGTGGTGTGGAGAGGAAAGTTTGTGTGATTGGTCCCCATCGTCCATGGGGATCGATAACGAATGGGAGGAGTATTGTGTTTGTGTGGAGGAGTTCCTGAATAATGGTTTCACCTTCAATTGTTCGTTGAGAGTCAGTATCGGCATTGACAACATATTTATCCCGCATATACTTTCCTTTCTCTTTTGACTGCAGATGTTGATCGGCAATGGCCGTTCTGATTGGTTGAACATCTGCAGTGAGAGGGAGAAGGGAAGGTAATACGCTGTGGGTAATTGTGATGTCGGTTCCGACTGTAGTGAAGGGGCAGTGTGAGTAAAGTGTGTGTGTTGGGTGAGGATCGGGGTCGAATGATATGTCAAACGGTCGTATGGCAGTGTCGTTGTTGATGATATCAGTTCGTTCGGTGTCAAGTTTGGTTGAGGGAGAGATGTATCCTGCAAGTGAAAGTGCTGGCTGGAGTGCTGTAGCCCAACTGTCACGAATAAAGTTGTGTGCTTGTTTTTTGTTGTGTTTGATACATTGAAAAGTGTGATCTCCCCATATATCATGTTGGGTTCCGCATGGGCATGTTTGTGGGTTTGTTAATAATGGAAGCCGAAGTTTTCGTTTCATGGCGATGAGGAAGCTCCAATTCGAAAGGCGGTTAGAGGGGTTGCTTCTGTTCAGGGAAACAAGTGGATATGATGTTTGTGGAATCAGAATGCTAGGTAGTAGGTGCATGTGTTCAGGCGCAGTATAGTGTGTAGTTTCATAGGTTGCGTTTACTAGTAGGGATCCGCAATAGGATTTAATTCGTGAGCGCATGCTGTGCGGGGAGAGTCTTGTTTCGAAATGTTGAACTCGTTCTGATTGTGGGCATGTTTGTGGGCTGGCAATGTGTGCGATTGTTGGCAATAGGAGCTGATAGCGTTGTAGTGTGGTTGAGTTTTTGTTTAGATCAAGGTTGTATAGATTTGTGATCGATGGGTGTAGGCGTTTTGGTTCACTGTCAATACTGAAGCGGAATCCATCCTTTGCACGTCGCATTGATGATGTAGTGGTGATGATAAAGTCTGGAATTGCGCGGTGGCATGGGAGAAGTAATCCTAAACCTCCTTTATTAGTCGGTGTGTGTGCGATTAGTCGTGCATGTGGTGGGAGTTGATCAATGCTTAAGAGTGTGGTGAGGAATGTGTTTATGATGTCGTGGAAACCTTTGGTGAGAGTGCTATTGTCCCATGTTGGCCATTCGGATGGGCTGAAGTCAAGAGGTAGGTTGTGCATAACGTCCGCGCCAAGTAAGTGAGGTAGCTTATTGATTGTGCATGTTTGAAATAGTTTCAGTCGTGTGTGAAGGTCAGGGATTCGTGAGTTTAGGGTTGTGATTTGTGATTTTACTGCGGCGATTTGTTCGATGAAGAATTTATCTGCAAAGGAGGGTGAACCGACTGGTGTGCCGAGTAAGCGAAAGCCGTCTGTGAGTTCAATACCAATAGATGTCGTTCGGTTGGATGGTTTTGTTGAGTATGTGTCGATACAGTATTGTATATCTGATGCTAGGGTTGGGTTTTGTTGTTGGAGAGTTGGAATGATGCTTTCGTTGTTGCAGGATGTTAAAATTCTAGATTTGTGTGGATTAATGTTACATCCGCGTTCCTTGCCAAGTGATTTGAGTTCGTCAAGAAAAAATCGTATGTCGGGTAGTGGAATTGTTGCAGATAGGTCGTCCACCCATGCAAATAAATGTGATATGCTGCCGTATTCGTCGTCACCGTGGTCTCCTGCTAGGAGTCTATTGTGTGCTCGTTGTCGGAGTTTTGTATCTAGTGGTTGTAGAACTCTGTTCATTACAAGGGAAGCAAAGGTAGAGGAAAGAGGGCAACCCTGGTTGACTCCTTCCTTCATTGCGATAGTTTTCCAAGATGTATTGTCCCAACGGAAGTGTACATCAGCCGGTTGTTCATATATTAGTGTTGAAATTGGCATGAGTTCGGGGAAGTGTGTATTGATAATGTCGAAAAGTTCCTCTCGCGATACGAGGTTAAACATATTTGTTAGGTCCACGAAGACTGCAGAGCGTGATGGTAAGTTGTTGTTGGATTGTGGTGAAATAATGTGTTTTTCAATGGAGAGTTGCATGGATTTTACGATGAAGTCCATTCCACCGTCGATGCCTACTGCGTAATTGTAGGGAAGTAGATGATTTCCAAATCTCTCTCGAAAGGTGAAAGCTATGTGGGATGCGAGGATTCGTCGAATGGCCGTTGGGATTCCGATCGGGCGCAATTTTGATTTGTCATTAGAGTCTTTGTGGAGGCAGAATAAATATGTGTCGGTGAAGAATTTTCTCGCTGTTGGTGGGACTTGTCCTTGGTAGATAAGGTTAAACATGTGGTGTAGGTTGTTGTTAATTGTTTTGTTGTTGAGGTTGGTCAGATCAATGAAAGCGTCTATTGAATCAGCATTGATTCCGGTTCCTTTGTGTTTAGCGGCATGACGGATTGTTTTACATATGTCACCTGGTAGGATGTGTTTTTGTATTTGTGGGGGTAGTGTTGGGAATGTTCGGCTTGGGACGGGTTCGGAGTAAAGACCTTCGACAATGTGTATGTTTGCGTTGGATATGGTTGCGACTGGATTATCATTACATAATCTTGTGAGTGCGGTCTTATAATTGTCGTTGTCTGCGGCTAGTTGTGCCGCTCTGTCTCCATCATTGTGTGGTGGTTTTGTGGTTGTGTTTCTACTGGGCAGGGACATTGCGTGTGTGAATAAGATTTCAATGTTGCCTTCTTGGAATAGGTCGAGTCGTTGGATGATAGTTGCTCTGATGCTTTTGTTTTGTCTGTTTTTTTTTGATGTGGGTGCTAAAATAAGTAGTTCAAAGTGTACAAGGAGCCACCAGAACGGAGAAGATAGTGAGATTGGCGATTGAACGATGGAGTCAATTATTTGTGCGTGCAAGGAATGAAATTTTGCTTTAGTGTTACCGCTTAGGAAATGTTTCCATGTTGATCGGAAGGATGGTGGATTGTGGTTGTAGTTATCCAGAATGAAGGTAATTCCGTTTGACCAGTTGTTGGTTAGATGTGCATTTGGGCTGCTGTGAAAGATGTTGTGAGTGAAGTCGGAAGGTTGAGGATTGAAATGTTGGGTTGGTATTTTGTGGAAGGTGTGGACGTGGGAGTCAAGTGAATGTTTATGGGCGAAGAAGCGGCGTGGTTGGTTGAGACAAGAATGGTGGCAGCAACAATATAGATTTAATTGTTTGCAGATGGAAAGATCAGTAAGATGTTGGGATTGACTGTGACTGTGGCTGTGAAGATGTCGAATTAGTGTGGTGAGTGTATTGAATGGTGGTGAGGATCCAGATGGCAAATGGACGCATCCCATTATTGGGCAAGGGTATTTAAAGATCGTCATCATTTTCATCGTTAGTGAACGCGGCATTGGCTGCTATATGCCAACGGAGAATGGTGGTGTGAAGTGTTGTCTGATCAGTGTTGTTGTTAATCAGATGTTGGAGTTGGTCGTGGAATTGTGGTGGGCAGGAATCAAAGAGTGATTGTTGAGATAACTCCTGTTGGTTCACGTCATCCTGTATGTTATCGTGGGGAAGTGTGTGTTGGGGTAAGTGGATTGATTGTGGATTGTGTTGCGAATATGTCGTGCAGGTAGATCTGTGTAAGTCAAGGAGTGGTTGTCCGAAGAATAGTTGTGGACAGAGAGTGCAGCATTGCTGCCATCCGATGGAAAGTAAAGTGGCTATGTCGGTTGAAAGAAGTAGATCGTTATGTATACCTGTTCCATGTTCTTGTATGTCCTCCATACATGCGTTGATATTCGTGTCATCTATTTGATTTTCGATGCCATTATTGTAGAAAGGGCATGCGGTGACGCGGCAATTTGTAGGAAATGGCATGACTGTTGGTGGGGAAGTGTCAAAGGTTGGTGTAGTTGTTATCAACTGGGGTAATTGGTGTGGATTTGTGATGATGCGTGGCGAAGATTGTAGGAAAGTGTCATTGATGTGTGTGATGATGATGGAGTTGTGGGTTGTTGAGCTGAGTCGTAAGAAGGCGAGTTTGGTTGATTTGTTTGTGAGGATGGGAACGAATGTAATCTCTTGTGTTATAATCAGCGGGGGAACTAAATTGGTGATATTGTTTTCCCACATTGCGGTGAAGATTTCCGTTTTTTGTGTGGCAATGGGTATAGTGAAACTTACATATATTTGTGGTTGTATGTTTGTGGGTGGAGCAGTGGGAACCAATGTGGATGATGCGGTTGACAGTGTAGATGAGGCTCGTTGTCTTTTGGCTGGTGTATTGATGTTAGTGGGTGTCTTTATGGGACTACTGTGGGAAATGTCCATGGAGGCGGTGCGAGTAGAGATTGTGCTGATGACATCGTCGTCTTGAGGTGTGGTGTGTATGTGAGGGAAGGTTTGCGTGATTGTGTTCGTGGTGGTGGATGCTATTGATGAAGTTAATGGTGTAGTTGGTGGAAGGTCGAGGGGAGTGTGATCAATGGGTAAATCTCTGTGTGATCGGTAGATTCTTGGATGGTCGATCGGTAGGAAGTCGTATGAGTCCATCGGTGTTAGTCCTTGTTGTTTCATTCGTTGTGAGGCGGCGGTGCGACTGAGAACAATTGCTGAGTCGAGTAGGTCGGGATGGAAGTGCGTTTCTCCTTTCGCAGTGCGTTTTGGATTGAGGAGGTGCTTTCGTAAAGCTGGACATGGGTTGTTGAGGTTCGATGCTTCGATTGGCGCATTGTAGTTCATAAATTTTATTTTCTCCATTGTGTCACATTGTGGGTAGTAGGTCATGAAGTATTGTAGTGCTTCGTATTCAGTGGGAAAGCTTTTGTTGAGACTAAAAGATAAATTGTCGCACATGTCTCTGTAATGATCATTGTCAAAGTGGCCTTTGTAGACGCCAGCATTTGCGATTCCTCCGATTGGATTTATGAGGGAATAGAAACGGATATCGGTTGAGGTGTTTGCTGTGACTGTGGTAGGTAGAGAGAATGCTTTGTTACTGGTTGGCGATGTGGCATGTGAGGATTGGCTTGTGTGTGAGCTGTGTTGTTGATTGGTGGTTTTCATGTTGATGGGTGAGCGTTTATTGAGTTCAGCAAAGATGCCTGTGTCGGTGTTGTCGTGAAGTGTGGTCGTGTGTTCGATGAGGAAGGTCAGAAGTGGCTTGTGTCGTCCGATGTTTAGGTTGAGGATGGCGGCGCGACAAAGGGGATTAGCCTGCACCATGGAAGTTATGTTAGATGCTTTAGTGATGAAATGAGGTGAGACGGGTATGTTTCGAACCACGCGAACATTCGAACTGTGGTAGTTATTGTTGTTGCCGTTTGTAATGCGTTGGATGATTGTGTGAAAGGGTGGGGTTCCATAACGGGGGAGTGAGTTGAAGGGTATGAGGGTGATGTGTAATTTTCCGCCACAAATTGCTAAGGTGTGATGGTTGGTGCAGCATAAGGTGTTGATGATATCATAGAGTTGAAGAGAGTCGGTTGATTCCGGTTCCATGGCAATGGCAAGGAGTTTGGATTGTGAGGGGTAGCTTGGTCTAGGTTGGCGTGATCGTCCTCGGGATATCTGTCCTTGGGTGAGTGGGGTGGTGTTAGGGATTATCCATGGTCGAACACTTAAGATTTGGTTGATGAGATATCTGGAGGTGTAACGTCGGAGAACATATGGGGGTGAAAGTTCAGAGGGGTGTGTGTTGATGTATGTGGATCGGAGTGCACGAAAGATGTCTGCTCCGAGCTCGCGGAAGGTTGATGGGTCGTTGTTGACAAGGTTGGGTGAGAGTCCGTCGATGAGAAACATATTGTGTTCGTTGAAATGGTTCACATGGGGTAGTTTGAAGGTCGTGTGTTGGAGGAGTGGAATATCTGGAATGTTGTGTTGATAGTTGATGGGATCATTGAAGAGGATGGCGCATTTGTGTTCCAGATGGGCGAGTTGTTTGAAAATCTCGTCGGTGATGGTTTCCGATTGATTGGTGGAGGTTGGACTGATGGCGGCGTATCCGATTTTTTTGGCGGTGCCATCCATGAGTTTTGCTTGTTTTAGGTCATACAACCAAATCATCATCCATCCATACAATATGTACGTACAGAATCGTTTGTCTTTTTTCTTGTCGTGCTTGTGGCCATCGTCTCTATCGTTCTCTGTTCTCATTCTTTTTGCAAGCTCACACCATATCATTTCATTCTGCTCTTGTCTGGGTGCGTGCTCTTCTTGAAGATACATCATGTCCTTATCAAACTCGTTCGAAATCCTCTCCTTCCAACGCAAGGTCCAGGATGCGCTCCAAGTTGTGGAAAAGACCCTCGAGCTGGAACGGAAACCGCGTCTCGCCGGCGATGTCGATCATGCCTACGGTGCAAAGTTTGGACTCGTCAACTCGGTTACGAACACCGCCATCATTGCCTATATGAATTGCTTCGAGAAGTTTGGTCTTGATATAGACGTTTTGGCATCTATCGATAAGACGAAGCCTGCTACGCTTCGATTTGAGGCATCGACGTCACGCAATTTTTTGATGGAAAAGGAGGTGGAAGTACCTCTGGCCGAGTGTAAGTGGGATGAAACAGAGGAAAGGAACAACGGAGATTCTTCAACCAAGTCCGGTGTTAAGAAAGTAAGTGGAAACTTCACATGCACTTGTCGCATACGCATGATCTCTCACTTCAATCGTACTAAGACAATGTTGCAATCAATTTTACGACCGATGACCACACACCACAAACACACCAAGATCATCAATCGAATCACCGAATTTCATTGGGAAGTAAACATCGACTGGAATATCTCCATCTATTCTGGTAATTACGTCGAAAACAAGAAAGTTATCATGTCTCGCGTTTGTAAAACTGAAGTGATCACTCAATCGAAGGAGGGGAGTGGAGAAGTCGAGAATTCGAACCTACGTCCAATCGAATTGTCCCTCAACTGGCTTATGAAGCAAATTTCGGAGCACCCATCAGATTACCCGATCATTTCGCTCAAATCACAGTTCAAGGTTGACACTGAAGATACTAAGACGAAAACCCCGCGCCGAAACGCTGCCGTTCAAGATGCCGAGGAATTCGTGACGCGGCTTCGGCAATGGTGTGCATCGATCCGTGCTGATTTTCTCGGTGGCACACTGAGGACGATACTGCAGAGCAACAACCCTGCCAAACCCATTCCATCATCTGCTTCAATTGCACAGTTGTTAGAAGTGAAGAGTCAATACTCCTTATTTAACCCCATCTTGCCTTTGATGGAAGAAGGGGGGCCGCGTGATGACGAGGAGGATAGCAGCGATCGCAACACCGGCGAGCAGGACGGGCTGCTTTTACCAAGAGATACTTCGAGACTACTTGATGAGCATGTCCAAACTCTTGCGCGAGTAAATGAATGTATAAAAAGTACTTGGCCAGGAGCAAGTGAGCACCTGCTTATATCGTCATCCGAGGCAACCCTATCCTTACTATGCGACCATATCATTGATCTATCCGCTCAGTACACCGACAGCATGGAATACATCGAGCACATGATGGAAACACAGCTGATTTCTGCGATTGGAAAACGTCTTACATCAAAGGATCTGGATACATTTATCAAGTATCACAACGCGAGGCTTTTGTTGCCTAGTCCGCAGCCATTTTCCCACGCAATTCGTCGCCCCGAGCACTATCCCGGTAAGCACCACACTTCTATCTTGGATATAAAATTTATCGTACGTGCTGATCAATAACACTTGTTTCATAGTTGGATTACTTACCATTGAAACTAAAGACGAAGCTACTTGTGGGATAAGCGGGGAAAACGAGTGCATCCAGACACACGTGAGAGAAGTCAACTTAAAGACGAGTCTAAAGATCCCATTGACTGCGTCGACGATTCTCGAACTGACCGGTAATCAATACCTCCACGGGTACATGAATCACAGGTTTCAATCGAGTTCCAAGTCTCATCAGCTTGTGGCAAGAGCTAGGCAATTCTCCTCATTTATCATGGTTATAGGAAATATGGCCGACGCGACTACGCTGGAGCCCAAAGATGCCATCATCGTACTTAACAAGGTTCGTGACTATGTACTATCTTTGGATATATGTTGCTGCTCGAGAATCTCACTCAACTGCCGTTGTCACTTTTCGCAGGATGAAGTTCTGATACCGCTACTGATGGAAGAGTTGCCAACCGCGAAAGAGTTCAAAGACGCAGTGAAATCGCTTAGCCCGGAGCAGCAGCGTTTTGCCCGAGCCTACAGAAGCATGCAGCTCGCCTCCTCTGTCTTTGGTATTTGTATTATTCAAATCAAGCCTCAGCTAGAAGCACTTTTGGGTTTACCCGCGAATGCATTAGACAAGGAAATGAAGCTCACCCAAGATCTGATGGAATTGTTCGTTGAGTACCAGATTCCAAGTGACATGCTATCATACAATGGTGTTCACGATAATAGTGTTGCGTTGCAGGATATTCTATCCAATGTGAAGGATAATGTCAAGGGCGTTATGGACGTGATCCACTCAGAGAAGGAGAAACAGTTGAAGACGGAACGGGCCAAGACTGAAATGGCTGTAGAGTTCGCTATCCAGTCAGAACTTGAGGACAGTCCTAGAATTGCGAGCGCATCGGAAATGCATCGCGCCAACTTCGTACCACAGCAGAGGAGGAAATTGATGGCGCCTATGGCTAAAGGGTCATATATGGCCAACATGCCGATGCCAATGGCACTTTGTACGGTACCCGTTTACGAAAAGGGGTTGGAAACCAATGAAAACGATCGTTCTGCGTTTGATCTTGATTTTGATTTCCATCCCCAGATGGAGCGACCCTCCTTCAAAGCGACGGAGGACAACATTAGCAGTGAGTCTGGGTCGCAGCGATTTCGTCAAGCGACTCATTCTCTCCCAGCATCAGTTCAGCAGGGCGTTGACTTCACTCTGACACCAAAAATATTGGACGCAGCGATAGAATTGCATGGGGAAGGCAGCGCATTACGTTCCACAACTATCAAGACTGGGCCGCACTGGGTGCGAAACAGGCATGAGAACTTGTTGTCCAGTCAAAACACACAACATCTTAGCTCTGATGATATCAAGGTCGAGAAGAATAAAGCTTTCGACCTCCTTGATGCTCTAAGTCGGAGTGGATCGCTTTCCGTCACGTATTCCGAACTTCATGTTGTTGTCGCCGTCACCCACTGTTTTGACAAGGACGTGATGAGCACCGTTGTGTGCGACAATATAAATCCCATTGATAATTTGGAACGCTCTACGCTTCTCCTTGCCTCGGCCGTGCATGGTCTACCTGCGCGTGAGCTCATTGGAGATTCCAACGAGTTGTTTCGGTTGGAGAAGTCGATGCAATTCCTTATTGAAAGCAATGAAAACTATTGAAGTTAAGGATTAAATGAAGGAAACCATTGTTCACTGTTGTTCACACAAGAACAATGTTAGAATTGCTGTCTGGCGCTGCTCTCTCTCTCTCTATGGTGACGACGATTGTTTCCATTCCAATTCCCAGCTCGATCCTCTATCCCCAAAGTTGCTATTTGGCCTATTACTGTCGTTGCCGATGCTGCTGTTGTTTGGCATTTTCCCTCCACCATCATTTGTGGTAATGTAATTATTGTTGATCCCGCCGCCATCACGAGATGAATGGTTCTGCGTAATACCCGGCTGTTTCTTCTGTCGTTGCTGTTCAGGTTTCTTCGACCCATTCGAATGATCACTCCCATTGCTCATTTCACGCTTGTAGTTAGTACTGGAACATAAATTCGATGACGACG
>JALLBB010001034.1:0-10179 GCA_036939735.1 Discostella stelligera
GGGATGATGTGGATAGCTGTCATGTCATTCTGGGACTGTCCCAGAATAACAATTCCCAGATGACATGGACGCTAATCCCAGGATTACATGGTCATCATCCTAGGACGATGAAATCCTGAAATAACATGGACGCTAATCCCGGGATGATGGTTCATCCCAGGATTAGCTGCAACAGATCTTCCTTTTTATTGCACTTCACAACATTCCTGGTAGTAGACAGCTTGGAGGTCTGAGATAGCTCTAACGAAATTTAAGATCTTCGGTCAAGAGTTTTCATTAAATAAATAGTTTAAATTACTCATATTACCAGAGAAAATTTTAAAAGTTAAATTTTTCTCATTGATTTTCTGCATGCCTTCACATAAGCACTCAGAGGCAGCGACAAAAAACACAAAGTAAAACACTCTCTCTCTTTTGAATGACGCAGAAGGAAAAGAAGAAGGGAATAAAATCAGCGAAGTGAAAGATAGATAACCTTCACGCGATGACAAGCAGGCGGCAATTGATTGGGTGGCAATTAGCTCCGATAACAAGATGATGGGTTAATTGCACTAGTAATGGGGGTATCATGCTATCAAAGTTGAGCATGGTGTGCCACCATCGACTTCAACTCTTGGTCCTAATTGTGATACAACTTCCGGTGCTCGATTCATTCACTTTGCTTTCGCCGACGTCAACCCTCATCAACCGTCCTCCCCCAAACTCAAATGATGCCCATCATTCCAACTATAGATGTCAATACAAAGTTTCGTACAGAAAATCTTCCTGCAATATGGGTAAAGGGGACGGCAAGCAGAAGCGGAAAAAACAATCCAGTTCCCCGGGCGTTTCACCACCTGTTGCATCCACACCTTTACCGCTTAGGGTTACAAACGAAATAAACATTCCAGTCAAGCGGCAAATCCAATGGGCGAAAATGAATCAGGAGTATGCGAAATCTCAAACGTCCTTCAGACAAAGCAACATAAAAAAGAAAACTTCTTATCGTAAACGTTTAGACGAGGAGGAGCAACAGCAAGTTATCGACGACAAAAGACGTAGGAATTCAGATGTGGATTGGGATGTCATCCTTAGCAACGGGAATGTTACATCGGCCGGAGCTTTGATGTTAGTGGATGGCTACAACGTTATATACCAATGGCCAAGATTGAAGAAACAAATGCTAAACTGCAACACTCAAAGAGCAAGGGAATTGCTTATTCGTGATTTGGAGGATCTTCATAGCACAAAAGGATGGCGAATAGAATGTGTATTTGATGGTTTCGGAAGGAAGATTAATGGGCCACTGGGGGACAGTCCAGGAGGAGACCGTGTACCAATGACTGATCGGGAGTTCCAACGACAAGATCTTGGAAGAGGCGTTCGAGTTGTCTTCAGTGGTATTGGTGCAAGTGCTGATGCGTACATTGAACAACGATGCATTGACGCTAAGGCGGTCACAAAAGGGTCACTTTCTGTGTCAGGGGGGTCTCTTATTGTTGTGAGCAATGATGCCATGATCCGGATGGTAGCAACCGGAGCTGGAGCGTTATGCATGAGTTCCGATCGGCTTGTTGACGAGTTGAAGTCTGTTAAAAAAGTTACGGAATACCGAGTTGAGGCAGCACTTGCGATGGTGAATGGAGGATACGTTCGACCAGAGGGATTACGAAATAAGCGAGTTAATGTACCAATAATGCAAGGAGCAAAAGGAATTGGATCAAACTCGGTAGGTATCACTGAGGTGGAGGGAAAACAGGTTGTAAATACATTTCGAGGTGGCCAGTTCATTATCGAAGATAAGCGAAAGAAAAGAGCAAAAACGAAGCAAGCTGAGGGAGTGGAATCGAAGAAGAAAGCCGTGTTTGAAGACCTCGTGCAGGGGACTCAAGGCGTACCTTCTTGGGCGATTCTGCCAAACGGCACAAAATTCAATGATGAGAGATCTTAGTAGAAACTTCAACCTGTGTAATAAATTCTAAAATCACTAGTGGAATGATTTCCACAGAATTCAAGTAGTCACACCGCTGATGCAATCCGGTCTTCTGGTAAGGTCTGTGGATACTTCATAAGGTACTACTCATGAATCGAGACTATTATTTATCGGACAATAATTATTGTTTGCGTGGAAGTCATTGTGGCGGGAGCTCGTTCGCCGCTTCAGAGCAAGAGAGAGCGGGAGCAAACCAAAACCAACACCCACGTTTCGTTTTGCTTCACCCAGAGCGCAATCCCTCCTGGACAGTCAATATCTCGTGGATCTTGACCTTACGAACTACTACTATTCATGTGATATGCACTGATCTCGCCCGCAACACAACCTTCATCATCGAGGATTATAAACATGTCATCATCTCAAGACGACGCCAGCAAACAAGCGCTTCTTGCGAATCTGAAAGCAACAAAAGAGAAGTGGGACGCGGAGGCTGCTGATTCCCCTGACGGACCAGATGAAACCGACGCCCTTCTATCCCATGCTATCTCCATGGCCCTTGAGCAGGGCAAGGGATGGTCATCGCCCGAGGAACGAGAGAAGTATCTCGAAACACTATTGGATGATGATTTTATACCCCCATTATTTGCCAGTACGCCGGAGGAATTGGAAAAGTCTGGCCTGAAGGATGCATTCACAGCATTGAATAACGAGGGAGAGACGCCTGGAAAAAAGATGTTGGAGTTTCGAAAGAAGGGAAACGATTCAGTGGCATGGGGGAGAAAGAATGTAGCGAAGAACATGAACGTGAGTGTACTTACGGATCTGAATTGCACTGATTGTAACTTGGCAGAGAACCCAAATAGGCCTGTTATTTTCTCTTTATTTTACTAGTACTATCGAGATGCGGTTAATCACTACTATGAAGCGTTTCACTGGGCTAATCGCATCGTGCCAAAAGATGATGATTTTGTACCCTCCCCAGAGGAACTTGAAGCTGACGATGGCGATCAACATTTTACACTTCAGGAATTGGATGAGATACGCTCCATCATTTGTTCAAACTGTGCATTAGCGCATATGTGTCTTAAAAACTGGGGATTTGTGCGTGACGAATCGAAGAAGGTAAGCCATATTTACTTTTCCAGCAAGCATTGCTTTCTTTCTTGGATTATACTTCATTCTGCGCCCTTTGACGCATAAATAATGAAAGGCCGTTAGTTTCAATCGAAACAATATTAAAGCATGGTATCGACTAGCGAAAGCATACCAAATGCTCCACGACTGGGAAGAAGCTGGAAGCGCAATTGAACGTGGCCTTGAGATTGACGAAAACAATAAGGAACTACTTGAATTGCAAACGAAACTGGGCGAAAAGGTTCGCAAGGCCCGTACGCTCCGACAGCAGCGAGAGCGCGCCCGTGCAGAACGAATTTCTCGCATTAAAGAAGTATGGAGGTATTGCAAGGATGAAAATATTGCATTGGGCAGGGTGTCGCTAGTAGCAACGGTAAAAGACGACGAGGACGACGAAGAAGGAGCAGAAAAAATGGAGTCTCGATGGCATCATCATTATCCACACAGCGGACAGCTACCGAAGATGGAACAGGATGGTGGTGGGTGGACTTGGCCTGTTCTGTTTCTTTACCCGTCACATCATCAATCCGATTTCATCGAACATTTTGGAGAGGACGAAATCATTGCGATGAGAATGGCGCAAATGTTCCCAGAACAGGAAGATGATTGTGCAGACACAGACATGCCTTGGGACTATAACAACGAATTCCGATGCAGCAAGCTCGCCGTGTACTTTGAGGTTCATTGCTCTACCTCCGAAGCGAACAGCGAAGTAAAGCAAATTATCCATCCTGATTCTGTCGAACGCCTCAAAGACCAAGGAGCGGCCATGCGCTTTTACGAGTCATCGCGGGCCTTGAAGGGAGACGAGGGTCCAGAAATGGCGACTGTTGCACGTTGCATGGAACGGAAACATTTGCATCACCAACGAAAGGCATGGGTGAAGAAACACGGGAGCCTTTGGGCGAAGCCCGCTGCGTGCCCTATAGTGCAAGTGCACCCCGGAGCCACATTGGGACGGGTGCTGCGGGATACGAATATGGTGGTGCCAAATTTTTTAGTGACGTTACTTCTATTTCCAGTAGATCATCCGGTACACAAGGAGTTTTTGAAAGAACACAATTGCATTGGCATCGTCGAGCCATGAGAGTTTTTTTCGAGTTGAACTCCACATCATGGAAATGAAGTTGCGCGAATAGAACTCAGAATAAACTTTTAGCAGCGTCATATCTCTTATTAGCAATGATAACTTTCCAAGCCGAACTCTTACGCAAACGACACGGCATCTCTGGCCTTTTCAATGGCATCAGAATCCATTAACGTTAGCAGTCGATTCTCGGGACTTATATCCCCTTCATACACGATAGAATGTAATTCATCTAAGAAGCCATTCAGAACCATCGATTCATGCATCAGATACTTCATGGATGGCAATGTCCCTAATCGATCTACGACAATACCATCATCGTTGAACCGAATGATGATGGATCCTGATAGATCTGAATATCTCAAGTTCACCTCTGAGCTATCCGACTGTGATGCCTTCCAACTATTTTTTTCTGGCGTGTTCTGTAGCCCCATTAGATACAAGCTACAATACAAACGGAGACCTCCAGATTTCATTGTTTTTGCTTCGATGATGACGTGATTGAGAGTTCCATCAGATGCGTCGTTTTGTGCGATTATATGGAAGAGGATGTAGTAGATATCTTCACTTACCTGGAATGGTTATGATTCTTTTACTTCCGGTGTAGATGCCGTCGACCTCTTTTCCGTCGTACTCTGTTGAATCCGATGGTTCCTGTGGATCGCTGTTGTTGACTCCGAACCATCCATCAAAGAAGGCAAGATTATGTTGATGTTGGCGGCGATGATGCGCTGGTTGTCGTTGCAATGGCAGTGGAATGAATGCATTTATCACTGTTACGAAGAAGAATATTATGAACAGCGCTGGCTGTGATCGAATCATGCTGGCGGTAGGCAATAGAATGACGAGGACTTCGGGTATGAAACTACCATGAACAGAACCTGGGAGCTGTTCCTAAAGTCAGTGAAGTAGTTGGTTTGATGATAAATATTGATCCAGCTTTGTCTCTCTACTCTTGTGACTTGTGACTGCTGTTGACTGCTGACCTCTACCTCTATGTATCTGCTGACGAAGACGACGCGTGGTGTCACACGCACACCACAGCACACCACACAACAGAACAACCACAAAAACTCACAAAGCCAAAAAAAGCAAGCCAAAACCACAACCACCAACCACTCGTCATAATCATTATTATTCAGTCACAGCATCTACCCCAGGCACTCCGTCGAAAGCGGCAATCGATAGGCTAATCCTTTCACAACGTCGGCAGCAGCGATGGGGAAAAAGAGAACGTCCACCGCCAAAAAGAAGCAGATCGCGAAGAAAAATAAACTTTCATCGACATATGGTGTATCGGTGCTGAAAGGGGGCACCATAGCTCGGAATAATGGCGTTCTAGATTCAAAACTGGCCTCAATTGACGGCGCTTTATTATCTGCAAAAAGAGCATGCAGATCTTCGTGCGATGGCGAAAAACATACAACAATGAGCGCATCATGCCGACACACGCCAATCTCACAACATCGACCACGGATCGGTAACAGTGAAAATGATGAATTTCAGCACCTGCACGCTTCGTTAGAGGAGCGTTCACTTGCAGTTCAAGCAAGGTTGGACGAGCATCGACAAATGAAAAATAAGCGACAAAATGGCCGACAGATTACGGGATTTGGAAAGTTTGCACGACCTTCATCATCATTATTTGCTCCCGCAACGCTCACGTTAGCGCCTAAAACTACACAGGAGCTGGTAGATGATGCCGCCACTCAAGTTGCTCGGGGAATGAATGAAATCGGTCGGCATGCAACAATCGAACAAATGGAAAGAGCGTCAGAAATGCCAAGTAGAAGCAGCCTCGCCACAGCGGCCAGTCTCAATTGGAAAATACGAGTGTCGAACGTGACCAGTCAAGTGCCTGCACAAGAAACCCATAATAATCCATATGCAGCGCTAGAAAACGATAGCGACAGTGACAATAGCTGGGCAGACAAGAATCGAAAGATTGGTTCGCAGCGATTTCAATTCAAACCAGCATCATTTTCATTTCAACCAACAACTGTTCCTGATGTACCTGTAATCGCGCCTTGCTCAGGCGATGATATAGACCCTGATTTGTAGAGGGCAGTGATGTTTAAGATACAGTGTTAACATTTTCCTCCAATCCTTACTAATATCCACTGCTCCTGGGTCATACCGCATGATATCAGAGATCAGAGATAAAAGATGTGATAAGAAAAGCAGATCGTTTCGGCTTCCCCTTGCAAGCAATTCATGCCAAAAGCTGATGTGCCCAATTTGAATCTTTTTGTTCAGTTGAAATACATTGATTCATTCCCCTGTATATCATAACATATTATCAACCTACACATGGCGGAATAATTTGATCATGCTCAATCTGTCTCCGTGTGAACATCGAACAGCTATCGTACGATACCCAGTCAAGACCTGTCAAGACTCAAGACCTTCTTCTTCACTCATCAAGTAGTGTGAGGGACAGGCGGCCGGTGCGACGAGTGACAGACCAAATACCTAAATATTATTACCTCCTTTTTACCTATTACTAAAGTATTCCCTCCTGTAGAGAAATGTAGCGGAATCAGTACAATTACTTAGCAGCGTCTCTGTCAAGTCTTCCAACATCCCACATCCACCACTACTAGCACAACAAGCGACGGGCGGAAGAAGGAAAAGCAAAATCAAGATGGCCGGAGGAGGTGAGTTATGTTATCTCCCTCGTCATCTACTTGCAAGCGGTCCATAATATTTAACTAAGGGAACAGAGAAAATGGCAATGCGTTGGGTGTCGTGTGAAGCGTTGGATGCTCGATGAAGTTGCCGGACGATTCCATGCGGGGTAATGAAACACTTGTCATCGCACTGCGCTTGTCGGTTTACTCTTTAATCAATTAAACCTTCATCGAAAGCTGGGGGATTTTTTTCTGGTGTGATTCTGGTTGAATATTCATGTCATTGATTCCCCTCCTCCTATTGTTTATTCACAGCAAAAGCAGCGGCAGTCGCCAAGAAGCTCACAAAGAGCACCAAGTCGAAGAAGGGCACAAGGATCCACACCAAGGTCCACTTCTACAGACCCAAAACGTTGAGTCTTGAGCGCAAGCCCAAATATGCCAGGAAAAGCGTTCAGAGCAAGAACCAATTGAGCCATGGCATCATCAAGTACCCGCTCACCACTGAATCATCGATGAAGCTCATTGAGGATAGCAATACACTCGTTTTCATTGTTGACATCAAGGCGAACAAACGCCAAATTAAGCAAGCAGTGAAGGATCTTTACCAGATTGAATGCGACAGAGTTAACACTCTCATTACCCCTCGAGGATTGAAGAAGAGTTATGTTAGGTTGAGCAAGGATTTCGACGCCCTTGATGTTGCCAACAGGGTTGGAGTAATCTAAATTGTATAAATCGTTATTTATTCACGATTTGCATAACATCATCTCACTTGACCAATCTTCGCTGAGAGGAAAAACTTCAAAGATTTAACCACATGAGTCTCTATTACACCACCGAAGGAAATAATGCCAAGATGCGGAACAAAACTAAATGAGTATGATCTAACCACATATGCTATTTTTAAAAGTTGGAGTATCATGATGAAAATCAGAATGGCGATTCTGTCTCGCTGAGAGAAATGACATTGGGCAGGTATCTAAACAGTTCTGCTAGCCTGCGGTGTACTGGGGAGTGTTCAAACCATGAAAATTTGTCTTGTTCACACCTTCAGGCTGAGCTTGCATTGTCAGCGTATGCTGCTGCATAACACTCAAGCTGGGAACGACCGAAACATCAACGGTCATATCAATTGTCGCGGGGACTGGCTTGGCGCCACTCATTCCCATGGATGGGGAAGGCAATTTGACAAGTGTGACGTTGAAATTGCGCGCAACGCCATCATCCCCGCGGATCAATGAAACACTGAGGCCAAGATCACTTCGATGGCGAATTGCACTCCTCAGAATGACAGGAGGTTGTTGCTTGTTATCTTCAATGCTGTTGCCATCAGCATCCAATCCCCCTGTCGGTGGAGTGATAAGCTGACTCATCATATCGAATGCACCCTGGAGATCGTCTCTGCTGGTTATATTGAATATGGTCATTGCCTTGAGTTCTTGCCTCGTATAAGATGAGAGCTGAGTGAAGGCCGGGTTGCAATCAATAAAAGAGCCCCCCATTGTGGCAATGGCCATTCCAATAGCGCACGAATTGAAAACATGACGGTATTCACGATTGCCAAGCGAATCAGATGATTGGTCTCTCGCACTTCCAACTGACTGTAAAGGATCAGAAGATGATGCTCCTTCGGACAAATTTGCTATGGACGACAGACCGTTCTGAGCGGCTGCATGTCGAATTGCATAAGCCGCTTTCTCGCCAATTGCACCATTCCCAATCCTCTGAACTTCTTGCACTAGTTGGGATTTGTCCACCTCGAGACGATAAAGTTGTTGCTGGAGTAGACAGATGTAGTTCGCAGCTTCCGTTAGAATTGTGCTCTTGGTTCCCTGCAGGATGTAGAAACTTTGATATGAGCTTATCACCATGAGACGCAAAGGTGAGGTCAACCTGTCCCCACTCACCTTTGGAACAATTACACCTCCCATGGAGAGAAGGTTCCGAAGTTCGTGGATCTGTTGAGTGATCTTTAAACTTCTTTCTTTTTCTCTCAAGTTCCGGTCCTCACGACGTTCAACAGTCAGCGGTTTCTTTTTCTTGGGCGGACTGCTGTCCTCCCTCATATTCGACGGTTGGGTTTCGGGATTTCTTTTAAGTGACGAGTCGTGAGCATCTGGGGTGGCACAAGGAAAACGCAGTAAAAGAGGGTGTGAGAGAGATGGGTTCACAATGCAGCATAGAGGTAATCCGAAAGCCAATGAGGTAGTAAGTTGTATCATACCTCTCTGATGATACTCCATGAAGCTTCCGAGATTTCCCGCGGTCGCCTCAGTAGTGACACTCTGTGTCGCACCGTGATGTGCAGCAGCTTGATTCATGATTGATGACACCGAGTTGTCAAACTCGAAGTTGATGCCGTGTAGTCGGTTGGGTTGAGTGCTCATGCTGTTGGTATTAGAGTGGACTTAAATAGAACTGGCGAGACAACGATGTGACGGTGAATGGAGCAACAGATGGAAGGAGCGTCAGGTTAGATAGTGATCAAGAGGAAGAGCTCTGCGGGTGATATCGTAGGTGACGATGATGCACACCAACAAAAGGAAAGAAACAGTACGATAGATAACACCTGCATTCAATATTAGTTGAGGCGAAGTCAAGCTGCACTGTTGCAATTGATGTCTGGGGCACGCATGGCAACTGCACAACATTGCATGCGTACATCTATCAGTGAAATAAAGAGTGGTGACGTAATTGAAAATAAAATAATCACAGAAAATTCTCACCTTGGTGAGAACCAACACAGTTCCAAAGATGAATTTGTCCCAGGCAAAATAAATCAACAACTGAAACCAGCTAATGACACCCCCTCGGTGGGGTACTGCGTATTAGAAGTGAAGAAATAAACAGAAAATAAACTATGCAAGGAGTACGTATGACGTTGAAATATTGTAAACAAATCAAATTGCGAATTCAGTTAGTACTGAGAACATTCGTCGCCTGAACACGTCAGAATGTTCGAGCTGCTGAACTGCAAGTTGCGGCAGAGAACATCCATTCCTTGATTATACTTAACGTTTAACATATTTACTTATCGAATTGACCAGCCTGTGTCTGGTAGTAGAGTATTATGTCTTATGACCCCTCCCCTCCCCTCAAGATAATTGCAGATTGGCTCAAGCAAATTGTTTGAACATTATGATGAGAGATTCATAACAATAATTTCATTAATAGATGCAGTTTATCAGTGAACTCAGCAGAATCAATCTTTGATAAATAAGCCTTGTTGTGAAGCAGTTTACCATTTTAATTTCACTGAAGAATGCTAATTATGTGTTTCTCTTTCTCTCTTTCTTTCTCCCTCCCTCCCTCCCTCTCTCCCTCTCTCCCTCTCTCTGCACGCTCCCTGCGAGCGACGCGTGGAAGGAAAAGGGGAGGCTTGAGCGGCGGAATTGGTACGAAAATAAGGT
>JALLBB010001035.1:0-10175 GCA_036939735.1 Discostella stelligera
TGGCTAAGGTTGAAGTAACCAGCTGCCAAAGCCCACGTCATCTCTGACTCAGCAGGAGCTCTGACTCATGCATACTGTAGAACAAACTGTAGTCTTAAAACTAACTCACTATTTTCACATCATCCTTTTTACACTTCGATTACTTGTTACCATCCTTGCTGAGGTAACGCAGGCACCGGCAACCACACAGGTGTCATTGTCCAGGTGGACAAGTCCTGCAGCCAGGCAAGGGTAGCAGTAAAGATGGATTGTTGAAAAGTTGGCATATCTATCACATACTTGGGTGCATCACTAAATGGACTAAATAATATGCTGTCGAATTGGAAAAAATGAAGGTAATTAGGTAGAGAGAGGCAGCGCAAAATGAGTTTATGGTTGGAGGACAGGGCAAGAGCGATGTAACATGCAACTACAAGAAAACATGCAAGACTAACCAATGATCATGCAAGAAGGCAGGTATAATTTGCTCGTTGGCTTGTCACGGAAAAAATGTCAAATGTGTAAATTGTGACAGGAGAGATTAAATCATGACAAGAAAGACTAGAGGAACAGAGAGTTTAAATAAATAGTAGCTCACAATTTACAAGTTCTATTAACTCTAAATAATGAAGGCCTTATTGTAACTGTCGTATGTCACGCGGTAGGTCTTAATTACCTCTTTCAGAGATAAAATATTGGTGATGGCTTTGGTGGAAAACCACACCTCTGGCTTTCCTATAACAATACTAGCCGTCATGTTCACCTCCATCGAGCCTCCATTGCTATGAAGGGCGAGTGGTTTGTCCGAGTTCCGAATGTTGGTTACTAACTTTTTGTTGCAGAACAAAGACATTGTTGATTGATTGTCCAAGAGTATCACCTCGCGTAAGTTGAGGTCGTTGAACTTGCCCTTGGATTGTTTCATTGCTATTTCGTCGTACGCTTGCTCTGGCGGGACATTGTGGTTGGCAAGGGAGAAGTTCATGAATTGGAAGTGAGAGTAATCATCGTCATCCTCGTCGTCATCATCTTCTACTTGTGCTTTGAGCTGAGCAAATTGTTTTTGTGCATTCTTTAGCTTTTTGCCGAATTCCTCCAAGCTCGCCTTGCTCGACTTAGAGGATGTGGTGGATGCATCATCATTACCCTTTTTGACTTTGTTGGGGCATTTCTTTGCACCGTGCCCCTTCTCGCCGCACACGAAACATTCCTTATTTTCGAACCAGTTCTTCTTCGGCTCGTCCGCAGCCTCTTCCTTCGGCGATGCCGCGTTTCCCTTCTTACCCGATCCTTTCTTATTTCCTTTTTGTGTGAATGCCGTGCCTTCGCTGGTTGCTGCTGGTTGCTGCTTCGATCTCTCATCGTATTTGTTGAGTAGTGCGATGGCATCACTTCGGGTTGTTGGATATTCATCGCGCTTAGCAATGAAGGCCTCGAGTAAATTGCTTTTTATCGTCTCGTGGACAGGTGAGTTGCTGCTGTTGATGGTGATCAGGTAGGCAAGAAGTCTCTCCTTCGAGTCGTTTCTGATAGTCTCCTGCTCCATCGTTGTCAATGTTGCATACTCTTTCCAACTCCTATGGCTGCAGCAATATTCCCATAAGCACTCGAATGCGTCGAATCGTACTCCCACCGACTCAGCGACATCAACTCTGGTGCAGAACTTCTCATACCATTGTGCGTTGCTCTGATTGGGTTGTTGCTTCATGGTGAAAACAGCCAATAGATTTTCCAATAGATTTTGAGGTGGATATTCGTCTCCGGTCTGCTTCATTACGACTCTCTCAATCAGTGCGTAGAGCTCAAGAGGTTTTCGATCCTTGTTAACCTGATCCCATTTAGGGTCGTCGTGTAATTTGTCCTTCAGTCGGGTGGTGCATTGACCAAGGATCATCGCAAAAGCCTTTTGCTGATTGAGGATGTGTTTCTGTACTCTATCCCCATAAGCCTTCTCCTGCAACTTCCATTCTCCCTTTTCGTCATCGTTGAGCGGGACAATAATATCGACGGTATTATCATATTCAGCCTGTAGTATCTCGTTGTCAACATCGAACATCTTTTCATTCAATTCCTCGAGTTCATCGGCGTCGATGGGTTTCTTGTCAATCTGCGCCTGCAATCGATCCTTCTTCCCTTTTAGCTTTGATAGGGTGTTCCTTTGTTGAGCTCGGATCATTGCTTCGTAGGCTGGTTGGCGTGCCTGAGCCGTTGCAGGGTATTCTAGTGGGGGTACTACGAATTCTGTTTTCGTTTCCAATTCCCCCATGATGTCCCCGCCGTATAGGCCGCCAATATATTCAGAGATTTTGATCTGCGTAGTGCGCATCTGATCTGCCGATGATCGCTCCCCAAGGTCAAATATGTTGGACTCCAAGTCCTTGGTTAGTCCAGTCTTGGTGTTCCTGGACCTAACGTTGCTGCCGCGGCCTCCCCTGCCGCCGGCGGCATTATTATTGTTGTTGGCGCCGCGGCCACTTCCGCCACGGCCTCGCCCTCTCCCAGTCATGTTACTGGGTTTCGCTTGTCACGCTTCGACAAGATAATGTTGGGGAACCGCCGGTTCCGGGCGGTCGCCTTTTCAAGCACACCTTTAAGTTTAAATTAGAGTCGTTCCAATTAGTTTTATTAGACGATTATCTTGTCGAAGTGAGCAAAGGGTGGGAGTTCCATCGCGACGATACAGACCGTCCTTTACGACTGTCCGTACCCTACATGCCACGTGTACATCTCCCAACACACTCCTGTGGTGCAACTATTCGTGCACCAAACTCTCGCGATCGGCCTCCTTCTCCGGGTCACGAGTCAATACTTTGGATGCCTCCTTCATTGAAAGCGATCCCATGATTAAGTCTCTGAACTTCTTAAAGTTAGAGCCTTGAAGCGGCTTCGTCATGAAGTCCGCAACCATGTCTCCTGTCGGGCACCATTCCACTCGAACCTCTCCTTTGGAAATTCGATCAGTGATAAAGAAATACCTAACATTGATGTGCTTGGTACGTTTGCTACTCGAAGCCTTACCATTTCTCTCCAATAGCATAGTACTCTGGTTATCCTGAAAGATAACATTGTCATTTACTTTGTAGCCTTGTGCCTTCAAAAAGTAACGTGACCATATGATTGATGGCATCATGTCGTCGACGCCCACAAGTTCGCTCTCCGTCGAGCTACGTGTGTTCAATTTCTGCTTTGTGGATGTTACGATTGGAAATCCTCGACCCAACGTAAGTCCTCCACCAGTATGCCCTCTCATATTGGTATGCACCGCGAATGACGCATCTACGTACCAATTCAATACTCCTGCAGAGTTGCTGCCGAGAATGAGAGGCATGTCGCTTGTTGCTCTGAGGTAATCCATCAGATGTTCCAGCTTCCTCCAATCGTCAATGTCGGGGGACCGGACTCGAGTGGTAAGGAATGCAATAGACACCGATGCGTCAGGTCTTGCTCTTTTAACCACATATAGCGCTTTCGCTACGATATTGTGGAATGCCGTTGCCATCTCGGTATTGAGTTTTGTTGCATCATCATTAACCTTGAACAAATCCTCTGGTGCCGCACTCGACTTCGATTTTCTTCCACGCTTTGACTTGACTTCTGTGAATCCATCATTGTCGTGTTTGGGCGCATTGTCCCATGCCGCTATTACTTCCTTCACATAGTCAACCATAGAAATTTTTACTTGACGTTTGGTGCTGAAGTCTAGCGTCATACCCAGGTATTTGTGCACCTTTCCGCGATGCACAGCCATGGCTCCGCTGCCGTCTTCAAATATGCTCTCGTAGTCTCTTCTCAACCAATCGATTATACTGTCGATCACTTTTCCAGATACATGAGATATTTTGCAGTCGTCCACGTGAAAGCAGATTGTGCATTGCTTGCCGTCAATCAACTTGTTCCATACACATGGGTCATATGGGTTCATCTTGAAACCCTCGCTTGCCAAGCTTTTCGTGAATTTCTTGTAGTAGAGTAGGCTCGCCACCATCGTTCCGTATAATGCATTTAAGCATTCCACTAATAGTTGCTTGGTGCCATTCTTGCCGGTTGTTACGTAATCACTGTATACGTCCGGTGCAATCTCGCACAGAAGGTCGACAAGCATACCAGTGATCCGAATGATGACCCGTTTGTTCTTATCCTCTACCACCGTTTGAATGAATGCATTAGGGATGTCGATAACTGCTGTCTCTCTTCCTTCTTCTGCGTCGATGATTGAAGTGAGTATTACCGACTCTGTAGCAACCGTAGGTGAGCTCGACTCTTCTTTGTCGATGTATCCCCTCTGCTTGTTGCCGCCTGCGACTGTCCTGCCCTTAATTTCCCCAGTCCGCTTTTGTTTCATAATGATGTGCGATTCTAGAATTGTTTGTTTCTGTCGCTCGGTCAGATCTCGGAGTCGCACCGGTTTGAATGAGTTCCTCCAATGCAGTTGTTTCATTTCCGACTTCGCTGCTGCTCTGGCATCATTGCCCCAAGTCTTTAGTGCAGCCTTCAAAGTTAATTGTGTGAACACCATCGCTACTACATCTGAATCCCATTCAGTCTCTGCTAATTGCAATGCTGCATACTGGTAGGATTTTCCTTTCATGGTGGGGACGTATGCCGCCGTCTGAGTCCTAGCTCGACCTGATCGACGTACGCCCGAAGGTGATGATGTAATTGCTGGTGCCGCCACGTCTCCATCGGTGGCTGCAGGTTCAGTTGCCGCTGGTACAGGCGGCGAAATGGACTGGTCGTTGTCTGGAGCCACGAGGTCGCCGTTGGTGGGCTCGTATTCCGAAGGTTGTTCATTCGTAGGCTCGTCGACGAGTGCTGGTTCAGCTGGCGTGGTGAGCATGTCGTTGGGATCATACTCCGAAGGTTTGTTCTCTACCGCTGTGTCCACTCCTGGGATGTCAACGGCATCCGCAACCACTCCTGGAATCTCGTGAGAGACCTCTGGGTGGGATATAAAATCTGCATCGCCAATCTCGTTGCCGTGGCGATCTGTAAAGGTCAATAGGCTTGGCTGATCAGCAGCAAGGTCGTTGACTCTGGTAATGACCGGTTGTGGCATTGGGATGACTGTCCAGGCCCGTCGGGTGATGATACGGCCTGTAGTGAGGGAGAAAAATAGTTGGCCGCCCTGCCGATTGGATGAGGGACCGACCGATATTGCTCCTTGGGTTCTGGCAGCTAAACTGTTGCGCTGTCCATCTTCCTCATGGACTTGGCAGTAGGTGCCGAACGGAAGCGAATACTGTTTGTAGTTGATGGTTTGCCCAGACATGATGGTCTTGGGACTGTATTCTGTCGAAACTCCGCCTTTCACTGGGAATAGGTTGAGAAGTTTGACGACAAAGAAAACCATGTGAGTAAGCATTTTTGGAGGAATAGAAGTAAATGGCATGGAATGCCGAACCGCTCTTGCCCTCTCTTTCACAACACGAATCCGCCTCTCAATGTAGGGTTCATGTTCGTTGGCGCTCGTTAAGTTGAGTGTCGGCGCTCCTGGCAGCTCAATCATCAATTCAGCTAGGGGTGCAAATTGGTTATCTGCCGTCACCGTCATAATTTGAAAGCCCTTTTGGAGGTAATACGTGAAGATGGACTTGAATGCCGTAAAGATGGTATTAGCCTTTTGATCGGACAGGTGAGTAACCGTAGAAAAACAGATCTTCCTGCTGAGTGTGAGGAGGAACGGGATCTTGTTGACGAAGAAAACGTCGATCGACATTGTGACAATTCGATGGAGCTCTCTAATTGCTGTAGGGATAGCGACGATATCACTCTTTACTGGCTCGGGGGTACTGCGGGTAGTCTTTCCTTTCAGCGCCGCAATATTCGGGCCCCAAATCTTTTCGGCTATCCCAGCATCCTCGTAAGACACTGGACACTCCTGTATTTGGTTCGATTTCAATATCCACTTGTAGTCGGTGATGGATGGGTATGCTAACCCTGCATACAGACTGCGAGCCTTCTCCGCTGCTACAATCTGTCTTTTTGAAAACGGTTTCATGTTGTCCTCCACCGTCACCACAAATGAAAATTCACTCCTCTTGGGATCGTAATAATGCAGGCCGCTGCTGTGCATCTTGAATATCATGCTGGGTAGGCCTTTGTCTTGTCGGTAAACGATGAAGGCCTTGTCGTAACTGTCGTATGTCACACGGTAGGTCTTAATTACCTCTTTCAGAGATAATATATTGGTGATGGCTTTGGTGGAAAACCATACCTCCGGCTTTCCTATACCAATACTGGCCATCATGTTCACCTCCATCGAGCCTCCATTGCTGTGAAGGGTGAGTGGTTCGTCCGAGTTCCAAATGTTGGTTACTAACTTTTTGTTGCAGAACAGAGACATTGTTGATTGATTGTCCAAAAGTATTACCTCGCGTAGATTGAGGTCGTTGAATTTTCTCTTGGACTGTTTCATCAAAACATGGTTGTGTGTCTTCTCGGGAGTGACACTGTAGTTTGCGAAAGAGAAGTTCATGAATTGAAAATGAGAATAGTCGTCATCATCATCGTCATCGCCATCTTCTTCCACTTGTGCTTTAAGCTGGGCAAATTGTCTCTGGGCGTTTTTAAGCTTTTTTCCAAAGTCCTCTAAGCTTGCCTTGCTTAATTTTGAAGATACGGACGAGTCATTGCCGTTCTTCTTATTTTTATTTGGACACTTCTTTGCACCGTGCTCCTTTTTGCCACACACATAACATTCTCTATTTTCAAAGAAGTTCTTCTTTGGCTTGTCGTCGGCCTCTTCCTCTTTCTTGGGTGCGGTGGTTGCAGCTGCCTTCTTATTTTGCCCCTTATTGTTCCCCTTCTGTGCGAATGCCGTACCCTCACTCGCTGCACTCGGTTGTTGTTTCCTTTCATCATATTTGTTTAGTAAAGTACTAGCATCACTGCAAGATTCCGGGTATTCATCACGCTTAGCTATGAATGCTTCAAGCAGGTTGGATTTTATAGTCTCGTGAGTGGGGGTGTTGCTGCTATTCTGGATGAGTAGATAGGCAAGCAATCTCTCCTTCAAGTCACTTCTCACTGTCTCCTGCTCGTCTGGAGTTAAAGTGCTGTACTCTTTCCATCCTCTAGCCTCACTACAGTAGTCCCATAGGCATTCGAATGCATCAAAACGGACTCCTACCGATTTGGCTACGTCTACTCTTGTACAGAACTTTTCGGACCACTGTGCATTCGATTGATTGGGTTGCTGCTTCATCGTCAGTATTGCCATCAGGTTGTTCACTAGGTTATGTGGCGGGTATTCATTGCCAGTTTGCTTCATGATCACTCTCTCGATGAGTGCGTAAAGTTCCAATGGCTTGCGATTTTTATTTATTGCATCCCATTTTGGATCATCGTGCATCTTGTCTTTAAGTCGAGTAGTGCACTGACCAAGGATAACCGCAAAAGCCTTTTGTTGATTGAGGATGTGCTTTTGCACTCTATCCCCGTATGCTTTCTCCTGCAGTTTCCATTCTCCTTTTTCCTCATCATTGAGTGGTACGACAATGTCGGTCCCCTGTTCGTATTCGGCCTGGAGGATCTCATTCTCAATATCAAACATTTTTTCATTGAGCTCGTCGAGCTGGTTATCGCTGATAGGTAGAGCATCAATTTGCACCTGCACTCAGTCTCTCTTCGCCTTTAGTTTACGGATGGTATTATTTTGTTGAGCCCGTTGTCGTAGCTGCGCCGTTGCAGGGTATTCCAGTTGAGGTACAGTGAACTCTGCTTTTGTTTCGAGCTCACCCATGATATCGCCACCGTATAATCCACCAATATATTCTGAGATTTTGATTTGCGTCGTCCGCATCTGGTCGGCAGATGATCGCTCTCCTAGGTCAAATATGTTGGACTCTAGGTCTTTGTTGAGACCGGTCTTAGCAGGCCTCGACCTCGTGTTGCCACGGCCTCCTCTGCCGGTGGCATTATTGTTGTTGTTGCCGCGGCCTCCGCCACGGCCTCTTCCTCTCCCAGTCATGACACTGGGGTTCGCTTATTGGCACTTCAATAAGATAATATTGGGGAACCGCCGGTTCGGGCGGTCGCCTTTTCAAGCACACCTGTTACTTTTAAAATTAGTCTCGATCCAATTTACTCTATTAGATGATTATCTTGTCAAAGTGAGCAAAAAACGAGTTCGTCGCTGCATCACGGACAGTCTGTGGATTCACACCATTACGCTTCCCGGTCTGTGGATTCACACCTTGTCTGTCCGCTGCACTCCACGCTTACATCTCCCAACAGAAAACAAGACATCGGGTAAAGCCACCAATCAACCTGAATTGGCTACTGGAGCAGCATTACTACCGTTGGCTCCCGTCATCGAGGCGGATAAACCCACTGATCCACCTGAATTGGCCGATAAGGCCACTTATCCACCTGAATTGGGTGCTGGAGCAACAACACCAACTTGTCTGCCCGCTGCACTCCACACTTACATCTCCCAACAGGTGGTCATGCTTTTTGCATCTGCGGATTAGGCTACCGCATCTTTACGCAGATGGGTCTTTCTCTCTTCTTGGTTGTCCAAAAACTCCTCCCATTATCGGATCCCCAAGTATCATCAAAAGTTCAGTCGGTGGCACAAAATGGAGGAAATGGTTTTGAACTACTGTGGACACTTACCAAACATTTTGTGCCAATGGTGTCAATTACTCGACAACTTCTGTGGCCCGTGTGGCCAGACTCCGATGATGTATTCTTGTTTGCCCGATGGGTTGGGCTGTACTGCACTCTTGCACAAATGTGGGGACAAACCCCCTTAACTGAAGCGCAACGAAGTGACATGTACCTGTCCAATGTCCAGGGCAAACACCGGAAGCATGCACAACATCTCCTCACGTCCCTGTGGGTTTCGATGGCATCGAGTGGAGACGGTCTTCTGCCACCCAATCTTAAACTTCATCTCAATGACTTGGCAGAGCGGTAGATGGATCATGTACGGGATGGTTCCCGTGATGGACAATCATTAGCCCTCACAGCCCGTCGCACCACTGTTCCATCCAACGTGATCTATGCTCCTATGCCTCGCACCTCACATATTCAGGGATTTTGCATCAACGTTGCTCGAGCTGGCTCTTCGGTTGCACGTGCACCCCCGGTGCCACGCACCACGGCGGAACGACAAGGGACGTCACGCACTTGTCGTCCCCCATTTGATGGCACTAGTGATGCGTGTGGAAAAAGGGGCCACCAAGCAGTCACATGTGATGCATTAGGCATGGCTGTATATCTTCAAAAATACTCGGCAAATTGGATGAACCAAGCTCACATTCACGAAGCGGAACAGAATTGGATGGAGAAGAACAAGAAATGGGTGTCTACGGTCACATCTCCCCACCAAATACTAACGCGGTATTGTTCTGTTGTGGATGTGCCATTGGACCAGGTTGATTCCGAATTGGACTGGGACATGCTCTACGCCTCTCCGGTCCTTGAATCTGATTCGTCCCTTCAACACAATTCTGCTCAGGAGGATGGTGCAGTGTGCAATCGGGTTGAAACATCACTCCCGGCAGCAGTTGAATGGTTTAATGCTCACAACTCAACTGATCCGTCTGCTCCTCCCGACTGGTTTCCACAGACTTACCGGGTTGGAGTCTCTCCGTTAGTTCCCAGGTAAAATTCCAAATCGCCCTGAATCCAGAACGTTCTGGATCCAGGGCAGGTTAAAAACTTTGAAAACTTGAATGTTTTCACCCTGGAACTCTAGGACGGACATCAAAAACTATGAAAACAATACAGAGCGATTTAAAAATGGGAAGGTATTTTATATGTCATCACCATCTCTATGTATTTCCGGAGGTGGCATCACTTTTTCAAATTATTCTTTGCAGTGTCACAGGTTTTTTTTAAATCTTTGCAATGTCACACAAAATAATTAAATCTTTTTCATGGCAGTACAAAGTGAAAATAATTTTCTTACATCATCACCAAGTACCATTAATGTTTCACGGTGCCTCACCGAATTTTTTTTAACATTCTAGATTTTCCCTCTTTTTGGGCTTAAAAACGAATTCTTCCCGTGCCTCACCATTAGAAACAAATTATTTTTAAGGCTCACCAGGCAAGACGTCTGGTCATTTTTTAGTTATTTGTTTCTCCCATCTTTTATGTCCCAGTGTGGTGGCCCACCGACGACCGCCCGCGCTCGAGGAACCATGAAAAAATTGTTCCGTCAGACAATCCTGCTGCATTTCGAAGCA
>JALLBB010001036.1:0-10188 GCA_036939735.1 Discostella stelligera
GGTTTTATAGGTTGTTTTGGGAGTCATCGAGTGGGCAGTTGACGGACGAAGTTATTCGCTGAGTCAACGCACGAGATGAGTAGGGAGCGTGAAATCTAGTATAGAAGTAATGATTAAGATTTGTATTCTCGCGGAAAGCTGAAATGTCAAATCGGATGTTCCGACAAGTATCTGCCTCACCGAACGAACCAGTGGAGTGGGCAGACTATTGAAGAGCAGACGGACAGACAGAATCAAGCAAATACCACAAGGTTCGGCAGAAACAGATAAGCCGATACGAGGAAGTCGAGACGCAGAGCGCCCCAAGAGATAGGTTCACAACTGTGGTTGTGAAAGCATTTGGTCAGAGCGATAAGGATCGTTTGGTTGATCTGTCTGGGTAGCGCCCAAGAACGATCTCCCCGGCGATTCAGAGACTCTTATTATTTTCATTTCCTTCACGGTTGTGCTCTTGCGGTCACGCTCGCGATGCCTTCTCCTCCGGCTCGTAACGTGCCTTCCCCATCGTTGGCGGACGATCTTGATCGTCTTCTCGAACTCGACGACGAGTTCTCGTTTGTTCAGCAGCCTTCGGTGGTTAGCTCGCTTGCTCAGTCTTCTGCACGGGGGGGGCGCCCCTCTTCTGTTCGAGGTGAGTTTTCCGGCTCGGCGCCTCTGGCGTCGACGCCGCGTTTCTTTGGGGGGGGTTTATCGGGTGCTGCACAGTCACAAGCGTTCAGTGCGCCGGAAAACTCCCGTCCTCTCTGTTCAAGGTCGTCCACATCACGGATAAAAACCGTGACAAGTTATGTTTGGGAGCGGTCGGAGCTACGAAGGGGGGATCATTGTGGAGTAGCGACACATGGGAACATCAAAACCAAAATGAAGATTGATGGAGCCTCGTTCTGGCTTCCAGGTGGTACGTTGTTGAACAAGGCCACAGCAAAGACAACTCCGTTCATCATGGAATCGGATCTCACTCCGCCCGACGTGGAGTACTTGCTTTCTGTAGCTGCCCCGGTGGGTAGATGGCCAGAAGTATTCTCTACGCTGAATCGTCGGCTACAGGCGAGGGGGGCGGCACGAGCGGCGAGAGCTGCGTCAGCGGGCGACTCCCGAGCCAAGGAAGAAGGTGGTGAGAGTGGGGACGAAATGTCGACGAACTCGATCAACTCAAGACATGAGGAAGACGACTCGGAAGCAGTACAAAGCATGTTCAACGAATTTGAACAAGAGACCGATACCATCAAAGAGGGAGGATCCACGCATGGCGAGGCCAACCTGTCCAAGATAGTAGCGGAGCTCAAAGCCACGGTGGAGCAACAAGCAGCGACCATCTCGGATTTGTCTGAGAAGATCAACAATCGAGACACAGTGAATGGTATGTACGGCATGGACATTGAAGAGTTGGTGGAGCAACTAGGAGTTTTGTTCCCATTGGTTCGAGATTATGGGTCAGTGGGACAATACCGATGCGATAGTGTCTACGGTGGCGGCGGACAATCAAGGGTTCACTCAAGAGATTATGGATCTTACAACCAAATCCGAGGCCTCAGAGGCGAGAGTATTGGGGTTCATTAAGAAGTTGGCAGAACGGACAACACGTCAAATCGGTGCGGTGACCACGACGATCCAAGGACTCCAATTAGGGGGGCATGGAGCAGCGACACAGGGCGGGGCGGTGGATATGGACACCGTGTTTGGAACGGAATCCGTGGGAACTTCGAATGTGGAAGTAAATATGAATTATATCTTCTCTCAACTACGAGGAATGACCGCGACAGTGGACGAGTTAGCTTCAAGGTATAAGAACTCGGGAGTCACGTATCAAGGCCTCTCTTTCGCTAGTCCAGAGGAGTTCTCGCGGTGGTACATGTCACACAATCCTTCGGGATCGGGTATGGCTGCTTTCGTGGATTTTGTATCCATTTGGTGCTTCAACCAAGCGTCGGCTCTATCCTCAGCGGAATGGTTATCGTCCGTAGAGAAGTCGGCAAAGTTGGGTTTGGGAAACCAAGAGACGGCGTATATTCACACCATGTCCCAAAAGTATCCCCCACGGCTAGCGGGCAAGGGGGTCACTGTCATTTTGAGCACTGAGTTTATGAAGATGCTCAAGTCATTCGACGAGTGGCGTGGTACGAGTGAAGGCATGTCTATGGGAGACGGTAGGCGTGAGCGACTTTTGTCGGACATTCGAGGAGCAGCATCGGCTCATCGTCAGTATTGCATGGACAATCTACCCCAATCGCAACTGCGCAATATTGCGATCAAGACGGGTGAAGACACGGTATCGTTCTACCAGGACTTATTCAATTACATCAATCAAGAGTTGACCAATTTGGACACCATTAACCTCAAGAAGGAGCATGTCCTGTTGTTACTTTCCAACCAGGTGGTGCGGCTCTGCGACGATTTGCATGCGGTGGGAGCCTTCGGCGCGAACCTCCGTCTTGACAACCTTCCATTGGCAGCTACGAGATTGGGATGGTTCTCGCTACAAGCGATCACGTGTATGGGAACGTATTCGAAGGCGCGCTTTCGCGATCACCCCGGTGTCAACAGCGCTTACCTTCGATTTCTCACTTGTCATGTGGCTGTTCAAGCAGAGCTGGGAATCAAGGACATTGTTACAAGCTTGGTTACGAAGGTTAAAGTTCTCGAGAAGTCAATGGCCAAGGCCGCGACGAAGGATTCGGTTAAGAAGCTGGATAACAAGGTGGAAGACCACATCAAGAAGGTCAATAAGGGAGGTCGTCCTGCCGCTTGACAAGACGGACGTCAGTGGATCGATTCTCCGCTGACGTCGACCATCGGATCTAATACTAGTAACAAGAAGGTGGTAGTGCAAAAGCTTGTACCAAACTATGTCTCACCCTATCCCATCTCCATTGTCGCCCAGAATTGGCCATGTTGGTTGTCTACAGTTATGAGTCTAGTGCTTCCAGTGAAGCAAGTGTTTGCACAAGATAGGTTTCGGAGTATGTTTTCTGTTTCGATGACACCTAAACTAAGTTCGTTCAGTTGGCACTACCTGGATCAACTATCGACCATACGTTTAGACTCCCCATCCTACGTACTAAGTTCGGGCTCTATATCCTTCCTTGAAGAACTAGCCAATACCACGAGCATCTTGGAAGACAGTGCGGGAATGTGGTTTGCCGTCGACGTTGACTTTAGTCGCTACCATAGAGAACGTGACCTTGATCGACATCTCAGTTCTTGGCGTCTCCGAATGGAACAGCTAGGCTTTCGGTGTACGGTTCTGCACCAAGACGAGTTTGGAGGTGTTACGAACGCTCGATACTTGGTCGGTAACAGAGGGATCAGCGGGGGTGAGGTAGAAGCAACTGACGGATTGCCACGTACATTGAGTCATGTTGTCAACCCAGCGTCGGCGGGACATTTCACCACCATCGATGTCCCTCCCCCAGTAGGAACAGTGGGCCGGCGACCGGTAGTGGTGGAAGGATTGATGCGAAAAGAGGGGCTGTTTGATGTGACGTCATCAGGCACACTAATCGCATGCCCGTCGGTGTTTTCTCACACGCGGTGGGTGAAACGTAAACTCACTCAAAAAGAGACACTTAGGATGTTAGACATCTCGCTAAGCTTAGATACAGTTCTGATAGATGACAAGGTCATAGAGCTCGTTCGCCACGCAATCACGCCACTTATTGTCTCGGCGATCATTCGAAGCTCATGGTCGAATACTTCAGAGGGGGGTGGAGTGGCAGAAAAGTGCACTACAAGACTACCGACAGTAGTACCGAGGCAACAAGTTAGGAATAATTTGGATAGGGTATCAAGTACTTCGCATCCCACTCAATCGACTGAGGCAGACGCAGCCAAAAGCAAGAGCAGGCTAGACGCCGATTTGAAGCCCCACAGACAGCTATCGATCGAAGTCCAGTTTCATTGTCAACGCGCGGAAGCAGTACAGATACTCAGGGTGCAAATATATCGACAGACGGGGAAGATGCGGTGGCGTACCAACTCGGTCTACTCCGACAGCACCATGACGAGGCCAAGGCGGTCAAAGCAGACGACGCACTCGTGCCGGTGCATCTTTGGAATGAATTTGTATTAGGTGACAGAGAAATATCTAGCAAAGTTACTGCGGGATTAGATAGGCTACGGCAACTGACACTGAGATGGTACCGTCGGAAACTCACTCGAAATTGCATAAAGTTTCTCAACTCAGAGCACGGGCTGGATTGGATGTCGCTGCCGTGCAAAGTATGGAGTAAGAAAATGATCTACGACATGGCAGCGCTAAGAGAGATATCGGCGAGGGGAGCAAACAATGAATGGTTTGAATACCCAGCAGGATCGAGAGTACACTACTTCCGGTTCCCAAAGAAGTACCGAAATCTGGCGCGGGATGGAGTCCCATCATACTTCGTTACACCAGGACCCACTCAGTTCAGGGGTCAACCACCCATGCAGGCCGCCGAGAAGACCGTTCTCAAAGACAAACTGTTGACAATGTGGAGAAAACGATACATCGACATGCCCCCAAGCAAATTGAGCTCAGCCATCATGTATTTTGCGGTACCCAAAGGTGTAAATGATTGGCGGATAGTTTATCATGCCGGAGCGAATGGTCTAAACGACAGCGTATGGGCTCCTTCTTTTTGGCTCCCCACGATCGATTCACTGTTGCGAATAGTAGACGAGACGTCTTACATGGAAGATCGAGATCTCGGTGAGATGTTTCTCAATTTCGAATTACATCCCTCTACTCGCCGTTACACAGGAGTGGACGTCGGGCCATTAGAATTTACGACGGAGGAGTGTCCTCATCGATGGCTATGGTGGACAAAGAATCTTATGGGTTTTCGGTCCTTGCCATACAATTCTGTCAAGATGTATTTAATAGCGGAAGAAGTCATTCGAGGTGATAGATTAGACGGCAGAAATCCCTTCCGCTGGCATCATGTTGAACTCAACCTTCCAGGGACACCCGAGTACAACCCGTCGAGAGCTTGGCTGACCAAGCGAAGAGTAGACGGATCGTTGGCAAGCGATATGGTGGTGTTTGTGGACGACAAGCACTTGGCTGGAAGTGGGTCGAACAGGACAAAGAAAGCAGGACATGCAAGTAGTACTCGAGAGAGTTATTTGGGCATTCAAGACGCTCTTCGCAAGTGGAGGTCTGCGGGAGGCACTAGGACTCCGGGGGCATGGGCGGGCGCAGTAGTGCACATAGATGAGGAACTTGGAGTAATGGTACTGACATCACAAGAGAAATGGGACAGGCTGAAAGAAATATGTCGCTACTGGCTAGCCATTGTAAAGACGGAAGAGAGGTCGTTGGAATTTAAGAAACTACAGTCAGACCGAGGCTTCATGGTTTACGCCACCAGAGCATACCCGGCGATGAAACCTTACCTCAAAGGTTTTCATTTGTCGTTGGAAATGTGGAGAGGAGGTCGCGACGATGAGGGCTGGAAACTACCGAAGACCTATTGCACGGCGGAAATAATAGAACGAGAGGAGTGCGAAGAGGAGGAGGAATACGAAGAAACACTTTGGGAGAGCGGGAAGCGAGCCAATGGACCGGAGTCAGGGATCACTTCGGCAGTACCCAGATTTGAATCCGATCTCGAAGCATTGTTAGAATTGGCAGCAAGCGAGAAACCGGTGAGAAGGCTAGTTCGTAGTAAGAGGATGCTAACAGCATACTACGGTTTTGGAGACGCTTCTTCCGATTGATTCGGAGCAACGATTCAATGCAAGAATGGAATCCAAGGTAGATTCGGGCTGTGGGCAGCGGAGGAATCTGGGCAGAGTTCAAATTTTCGGGAATTACTCAACTTGGTGGAAACGATGGAAGAAGAAACAGCAGCCAATAACTTAGCGGACACCGAGCTATGGTTATTTACAGATAACTCGGTTGCGGAGAGTTGTTTCTTTCGAGGTAGCTCGACGTCACGATTGCTCCACGAGTTGGTGGTGAGACTGCGGAAACTGGAGATGGACCAAAGTTTGACCTTACATTTGGTACATGTGGCTGGCACCAGAATGATAGAACAGGGGACTGACGGCCTGTCGCATGGGCTGTTAATGGAGGGCGTGCTAGCCGGCAAAGACATGTTGTCGTTCGTAGACATCTCAAGGACAGCAATAGAGAGACAGCCAGGCTTGAGGAAATACGTGGAAAGCTGGACCGACGACCATCTATACTGGCTTACCCCAGAGGAATGGTTCGACAAGGGGCACGGCATGTGGGGCGGTCTCCCCAATGCCGATGGCATTTGGATACCTACACATTCTAAGAATGGACGACTCTACGTTTGGACACCACCCCCTAGCGTCGCAGATGTGGCTCTAGAAGAAGCTCTGAAAGCCACTCACAAGAGGACTGACGCATTTCATATCTTTCTAATCCCAAGACTGTGCACCACCCGATGGCTTCGAATGTTTTACAAACTATGCAATTTTGTGTTTGCTTTGCCTGTAAATTTTTCTCACTGGCCGAGCGCTATGCATGAACCTTTGTTTGTTGGAATCTCGTTGCCGCGTTGCAGATACCGTCCGTGGACCCTACGAGGAACACCGTTGCTGGTGGACATGGAGCGGCAATTGCGTGAAGTGTTGCGTAATGGTAAAAGCGATGGACGGGATATTCTGCGCGAACTTCTGCGAATCCCGGGGCGGCTTTCCAGCGTGCCGGAGTGTGTGGCACGTGGAGTGCTACGAATGCCTGGGGATGGGTAAATTCCCAATGTTCTGTAAAGAGGATGTATCGGGGAATGCGTGGTGCCAACAAGAGGATCAAGAGTACATATTGAATCATGGTGTAGTCGGCGTACATGCTTTGATACCATTTCAGTGCGAGAAATGTTGGCTGCTCAATTTGGAGAGGAGACTTCCAGTGAAAGGCAGAGATGATGCTTATGTCAGTTTCATACGACGAGCCAACTTGGACGCGATGGCAGGAAGATCACCGTCGACTTCGCAATCACATGCTCGGGACATCGTCCGGATGGTGAAGAACTGTGAGCTAATTGGAAAGACGCCAAGCATACCACCTCGAGGACCCATGCCACTTGCGGATCTATGTGGGATGGGTACAGCTATAGATATCATCCTCACTTCGTTAACAGCAAAAGCGAGAATCAAGGGACAAAAGTTTGTACAATTCGGCACAGCGAGGAAGATCCGTGGCTTGTTCGGAGCAGCGTGGGAATCATCACCACACGGAATTGGAGAGGGAGCTTCGTTCGAGAGAGGTTCGGGACGAGGAGCCACGTTAACAACTTGCCCTACGCAACTCAAATGGTTTTCTTGTTTCATCATTGGCACTGAGACTCGTATGGGGCACGCTTCAATGGCCAACCGAGCCATTAGTATGAACATAATACTTCGCATGTTAGAGATGGTGAAAGAAGAGATGGAACAGGCAGACCCAATCATTAGGAGAGCTTTGTGCAAGTTTGGAGCAGCCATGGTGGTAGGAGTTACTGCCTCACTCCGTGGACCAGAGATTTTCAAGTTGGATCTAGCGGGTATTCGAGCATTCATCGAGTTGGGAAAGAATGGGACGATACCCACCAATCCCATGAAGAAGGGCAAGGATCTTACCAACGCTCCGCATGTCTTCTATGCCTTCCTCGGCAAGTTTAAAGGAGAGTTGGGATTTGAGCAACACCTAGTAGCAATCGCCAGCACCACTCAATCGGGCCTCGAGCCAAGGTGGTGGATCGAAGAGTTGATCAAAGCGCGGGAAGAAGAACATTGCACCCATGGCCCCGCATTTGGTACGTCCTCGACGAAAGCAAGTTTTGGCAGTGAGTACAACATCCTCCTACACCAGTTCTTGGAGGCAGTTCAGAAGGAGAGCCCAGACCTTATCGCAACCACCGACAACATCAGAACCAATTACGGTTTCTTTTGGTCGTTTTGCAAGACGTCGGAAACTCGGGCTAGACTAGCAGGTTTGGATGGAGACACGATCAATGCCATGAATCGATGGAAAACCATCGAACGTGCCAGAGGTCGAAGACCAAGATGGTCCACCATGATCGAGCACTACTCGGATGCTCGGGAACTCATGCCAGTAACGTGGAGGTACTTGTATGTCCAATAGAGGGGGAGAGAGACAGCTTGACCAAGCTAGTCGGGGATGGACGTCAACAACCAACGGACACGAGCACTGCGTGGTGTGAGTTGGGGAGGGAGAGTGGGGTTATTCGTTTCAGAGTGGCTCTGAATCTGGAGACATGTTGAAAATGGTTATGAGAATAAGATTGGCATCAGACATGATCTGCGGATACCAACCTCGCACACTGCGGATACCCGGTGTGTGGAGGGTCCCAGAACCCAGTCTCACATGCAAGTTGTCTACTTTCCATTGTGGCTTTGCCATAAACTGTATCCACTCACAAATATTGAATTTGAGATAGGAGTAGCTTTGGAATTGGAATATTACCCCACTGGTTTTATAGGTTGTTTTGGGAGTCATCGAGTGGGCAGTTGACGGACGAAGTTATCGCACGAGATGAGTAGGGAGCGTGAAATCTAGTATTAATGATTAAGATTTGTATTCTCGCGGAAAGCTGAAATGTCGAATCGGATGTTCCGACAGTATCTGCCGTAAAATGGATTTTTTCGACAACACCCGCAGAGTACCAGAGAAGAAGAGAGACCGACATAAAAAATAATGTAGTACTCTAGATACTCTCTACAGATACCACCACCTTTTCATTTTATAATGAACGTAAGCAACATCACACAGAAAAGGGGCACTCGCCCCGACCCCCTCGCCTCCGGTTATCTCGAACTCGGTGTTAGCTCAGCAAAGTTTCCATACTTGATGCTCCTGGCTACTTTCCTTGGCGGCCTATGGTTGGGCTTGTATCAAGAATCACTCCTTCCCTCCTTCTGCTCCGGCTCGAAATCTGCCGCGCTATCGTCATCATCGTCATCTCAATTAGAGGCAATCAAGTTCGATGGGTTCAACGACGAGTTAATTCCACCGAATTCTGTGCTGGATGTGAACATCGGAACAAATTATTCGCCCTTTGGCCCTCAGGACAATCGGCATCGAATTCTCGTTGATCCTCTGTTCGGAGTTTGCGATAGCAATGCAAAGCTAACCAGCGGCGTCACCGCCTTTTGCTTTGCGGTGTCCAACTACACGGGATTTTCTACATTCAACGAATACAATGATATGGGTGGTGTCTCCTCGTCACTCGCCAATGTTGCTGCTGGGACCAGTCACGAACAATTTCCCATACTGAGCAAACGGACGGTGCTTGTTCTGGAAGCAGCAGTGCTGTTCAAAGCAATACTGGACAAGAACACAAAGATTCACAGGCTCAAACTGGATTTGCAGGGTTTCGAGCTTACTGTTTTGAGGAACATCCAGAGCCTACTACATGATGTAGATTTTGTCATCCACGTCAAGGCTGAATGTTTTTGCCCCAACAAGAATGGATTGCAAATCTATCAGGTGGACAATGCCTGCGGGAAAATTGCAGAAGTCTTGCAAGAAGCTGGATATGAAACACAGGGGGGCTGCATGAATACAGAGTGGAGTGATGTGATAGCATTCAAGAAGGGGATGGCGACAAGCTTCCTTCCTGATAAAGCCTTTGATTGAATTACTTCGGAAGCAAGTGGCATGGGGTTCATCCTAATATTCTGATGTATCTTTCACCATGAAACAGTAGAATATTTGGTTCTCTTTATCATCAAGGAAATACCCCTATATTTTCTTTAGAAACAAAATTGATATGTTACTCAAGGATTATTTTGTTAAGTGGACAGTATTATGACCATGTTGTACACACGAGATACATTAGATGAACGGACAATGTAATGCATCAGTTTGTTGCCGAGTCAATGATGGTGATGTGTCTTCGACCCAATCTGTTCCTCGGTGAATGCCGACCGAACGATGTTCTTGATTTCAGACAGTGCTTAATGCCCTTCTCATACTTCTTCAAATTCAGTCGCACCATCGTTTATTTTTTACCTCCAATCAGCACCATCCCCGGCTGTTCCTGACTGCTGCCACGCTGTCGAAGAGTCCTTCTCCTTTTCATAGATTGTAGGCCTTGACATGCTGTTACCATCATCGGGTAAATAATCATCATAATACGATTCCGTGCCATAATAATATGACTGATTCCCACTACTCGTTCCGGTAACATCTTCCCACGATAACTTGGTGTACAACTGGGCCTGCATCAAAAAGAA
>JALLBB010001037.1:0-10174 GCA_036939735.1 Discostella stelligera
TGTGTTTTTGACCCCCCAAATCCGGTTACTGTTACTCAGTAACTGGCAACCTAGCAACTCACCATCCTCCTCTTCTCCCTCCAGCGTCCACCACACCCAAATGACTCCTCCCCCTCCTACCCCGCTTGCAACCCGGCTGCACTGGTCCTGGGGCTCGACCGCTGGTTATTTTCATTTCCCTTCCGGCTGGTGAGTCTTCCCAACATTGTGTTTCTGCTTTCTGATCTCCTCTCTCTCTCCTCTCTGCTATCGTGATTGATGCTTCCGTGACTACGTCAATCTCTGATGATCAATGTTTATGCTACACTAAACCCGCTATCACCACTGCGTACTGTTGCTTGCTCACAAATGGAATGAGCTCCTCTTCGATGATCCTTTCTCACTTTTGTTTGTGCCAAGGTCTTGTCTGTCCATCACCACAATCAAGTCTCCGACTGGACCTAGGTTCTTCTTGACTCAACACTACGCACTGATGGATGCCAGCCCCTACCTCCCCTACACAGCCACTATGCACAAATCCAGCACCAGCCGCCATTTGGTGGGGCCCCACTGTGATCCACCGGCATCCATGTAATTATGCACTGCCCTCCCCACCTGGTGAGGCAACAAAGGACCCTTCACTACAAACAAAACACAAAACTGAACGAAGAACAGACGAAATCGGAATTTAGTATGGATTTCGTCTCTCCATCGCGACATCTCCAATCCAGAGTGACGTCAGCGCTTCCTTTCCGGCGGGAACGATTTCAAATGGTGCCAACGCACAAAAACCGTCCGATGAACAAAGTTCATAACTCATAACCAAAAGCACTTTCCCTTCGTTGATCATGGGGCGTAGTAGTCGTAGTCGACTACCAACGGTGGCGGCAACCGCAATAGCAGTAGCAGCAGCAACACCAACATTGTTCCTAATGCTAATGCTATGCTTCTCTATTCCGGTGGTGGAATCATTATCCACACCGCTACGGACGCTGTCAATAACATCATCCCGTCGCCATCATCAATATCATCATCATTCTCACAATCATAGATCAACAATAATGGCCTACAGTGCAGCATCAGCAGCATCATCAACAACATCAATTTACTCTCCGATATCACAAAGATTGAAATCTTCTCCTTCTTCTTCTTCTTCCTCTTCACTCAACGCCGTCGAGGGAGACTTTGATCCAAACTCCATTTCCCAATCCGTCTCGGACATACAATCGGGATCGATGCGCGCCAAATTCCGCGCATTTTACAAATTCACTCGTCCCCACACCATTCGAGGAACGATACTAGCCTCCATTGCCGGAACGACGCGGGCATTGATTGATACGCCCGGTGCCATCTCGTCGGTGCATTGGGGTGCATTGTTGCCGCGTGCCGTGGTGGGTATGATCGCCTTGCTATTGGGGAATGCCTTCATTGTGGGAATCAATCAAATATATGATAAGGAGATTGATGTGTTGAATAAACCGTTTTTGCCGGTGGCCAGTGGAGAGATGACCGAGAAGGTGGCATGGGGCACTGTGTTGAGTTGTGGCATTTTGGGACCGACGATTGTGTGAGTGAAAATCTGTAGATATACTATCCTCATCTCTGTACTCTGTATCTCTTTCTCAAAAGAGTTTATTTTTCATGCCACGCTGATCGACTCTCTCTTTTCTCTCGCTTTACTTAATACTGCTTTTCCTCCACATAGCTACAAATTCTTCCCCACCCTACTTTTCCAACTCTACATGCTCGGATGGACACTCGGTGCCATCTACTCCGTTCCACCGTTCCGTACCAAACGAAATCCACTCGCGGCGGGACTTACCATCGCCACCGTACGTGGATTCCTCCTCAATTTCGGTGTGTACTACGCGGTGAAAGATGCCATTGGGGCGCCGTTCAGTTGGAGTCCCAAGGTGGCCTTCATTGCACGATTCATGACAGCCTTTGCGACAATTATTGCCATCACGAAGGATTTGCCCGATGTGGAAGGTGATAAGGCATTCAATATTTCGACTTTTGCTACCAAGGTGGGAGTTGCTAAAATTGCAAAAGGTGCCTCGCTCTGTCTGTTTTTGAATTATCTTCATGCCATATTGACGGGAGTTTTGACAATGAAGGCAGGGGCGTTTCATTTAATCCCCATGATAGGTGGACACGCTCTGTTGGCTGCCAAATTGGCATTACATTATAGAGAGTTGGAACCGGAGAAGTTGACGTCGATCAAGAAGTATTACAAGCATATTTGGGATTTATTCTATTTGGAGTATGTATTGTATACTCTTATCTGAGGGCGAAATGAATTGGATTTTGTTGCTTGGGGTCAACTATTGCATTGAGACTCAGTCGATCACGGCTGAAACCAATTGAGGCAATAGGAAATTGCAGCTCATAATTTATTCACCGAGTGGTTACGCAGATTGTCATTTTCGAAGTACCATCACTAATCATCGACACCATTCTTTAAACGGAGTCTTCTTCATTTATTCTTCACTACAGGTTCTTCGTTGACCGTCAGTTCTCCTCGGTCATGCATCGTTGTCAATTTACTCAGATGCGACGTCATGGCGTACTGCGTTCTCAGCATTTGATTCTCGTACTCGCTGTCAATCCGTGCCCTGCTTAACTTCGCACTATGCATATATTTATGAAGGGCCAACTGAGAAATCGTGATCGATGTCATAAAGTCCAGTCGCGTCTCCATCGGAACTGCATAAGCACGAGGCATGGCTGCCAAGAGCAAACTATACTGATTTAGCATGTGCTCTTCCATGCGGTCGGCTTCCGCCCTCATTCTGGCGAGGTCAGTCAAACTCTCTTCAAATTTCTTTGCTCTCTCGTTCATGCACTTCAACAGATCATCAGGCTGCAGATCGATGGTATTGCACGTTGTAATATTCGAAGTATCATCACTGTTCGATGAGACCCTGTGGCTATCTCGCTGATGTTGATCATTCGTCTGTTGAAGTGTCGCCGCACCGCGAGGACTGACCGACACTTCCGGGGCTGCACTACCAGCGGAAATCCCGATATTTTCATCGGATATCTCAGTGTGGCGCTGCATCTGCTGCGAATGGCCATCGTTTTGTACAGAGTTCTGATTTGTCGGAACACTAACACTACACGAAGAAGCATCCAACGTCACCGCCCGAGCCTCCTTGTGTGACCCTTTTTGAGTAGTAGTATCAGGAACGGATTTGCTTGCAGTGTTGTTTTTATCCTGAGCATTCCGGAGATGCTGCTGCTCCGGTTGGTCAAACAGATGAGTGTTTGCGACACTGCGTTCATTGCTCGACGTTTCCTGAAGAGTAGTCCTCTGTTGGAAATTATCCACATTCTCCTTGTCAACCCTCTGGTCAGGATCCACATCAGACGATTGCTGCTGCTGTAGCTGCTGTTGCTTACTCCACTGGTTGGACTGCTCCTCGTTCTGTAGAGTTGTTGACGGTTGCGTTTCAGCACTACCAAGTTGGGTGTTCCTCGACGAGTTGTTGTGCATTGTTCGAGATGATGCATCTGCAATTCGATTCATACCACTGTTCTGCCGAATATCGTCTTGTTGTACGATTTCGTGCCAAACATCTTTCTTCAATTGTTCCATCTCTGGCGATTCTTCTTTCTCAATCCTAATCAACAGTGAAGACCCCCGAGAGAATCGCAAACCTTCCTTATTCGTTGACTTACCCGTCTTCAATTTTGGAAAGAACGACGGTGTCTTTCGCTTGGTAATAGTAACAGCCGCAACCAGTCCCCCCGGGCTATCCCTCAATACATGGGTATGCAGCGAAGTAAATTTGAATCGTCCAAAGCCATGACAGCATGCGTAGGAGGAGTGTCCATCGAGTTCATTCTTCCCACGCACCAGGACACAAACCTGAAACTCGATAGCAGTTTCATGGTTACAATCAAGATGCCTGCCCATCAGCTCGAGTCGTCGTTCAATTTCGAGATGCGGACTAGGGGAACAGTTTCTGTACTCCGAATGATGATATCTCACTAGGTTCCAATTGGGAGGCCACCTAATTGCATGATCAATGTTTGAAGATTCGCACCAATGAAATGCAGTCCCAACTTCATAAGTTCGATCCTTCTTGTCCTCGAAATATACCAATTCCTTCTCTTCTGCTCCCAATGACAACACATATCCCTCGCTGGCGGGGTAGACTGACGAATACTTCTTTGGCGAGGTCGAAACGACACGGACTGTTTCGTGGCGGGAGGGAACCGGTCGAATACCCACATGAGCCGAAATGATCCGGCGGAATTTTTCATTTTCGTAATCGTCTTCGTCCTGTTGAAGTAGTGTAGATTGATTAAGTTTAGAAGATGATGAATGAATGTAATTGATTTTTATTATCGATGAAAGTTGTGAGTTCTATTTCGATGGAGGTCGAAAGGAGACACTCACAAGCTACAGAATGAAGAAAAACGAGAGGCTACAAGGCCTTGACACCTCAAGAAAGGAGGTGTCAGAATTCTGAATATGCAGACGAAATATGTATGGCTGAAAGTTATCGCGCGAATGTGTGGCAGGCAGGTGTTCGCGCGATAGACAGACTTCCAGAAGATTCACGGAAGGAATCTTGCAGTGGAGAGATTGGATACTCTGTACAGTACTACCCAGACGTATGAAAGTATGATCGATTTTTCACTCTAGAGTTGGAATTGGTACATAGATGTCAGTGTTTATCATCACTTTTCTTGACAATTATTGTCCAGAGCAGCCCTCCAAGCCACTGACTCGCATCAGCTCGCATCTAATCTCGCTCCATGGCCTTCATGCTTTTAGGACATACACGTCGTCTCCTCCATCAATTTCAGTACCAGCCAAATTAATCAATCTTTCATCGTCAATACAACGATCTACACAAGTAAAGATCAAGATGCGCAAGGAACTCCTCTTCGCCTTTGGTTTCTGCATCGGCAGAAGCGGTGCCGCTCTCGTGGAATACAACTTGACTATCACGGACAAGTTCGTTGATGTAACTTCCGCGGACGGAAAGAATATTTCCCGATATGGGTCTTTGGTGAACGACCGACTGCCAGGTCCAACTTTAAGAGCCAAGGAGGGTGATCAATTCCTTATTTACGTCACCAATAATCAAGCATCTAGAAATGCCGCTATACACTGGCATGGACTTAGACAGCCCGGTACGCCTTATTATGACGGAGTACCGGGAGTTTCCGAGTGTGGCATCAGTTCCGGTTCAACGGCTGTTTATAATTTTACAGCATCTCCCGTTGGAACTTATTGTTAGTTAGTAGTTCGAGAGATGTTGTTTTGGATTCCATCATCTCCTATTACGCTCATCGTTGTTGTAATAACCATGTGTTTTTGGTTTTGCGCTGTTCATCCTTTTAGGGTATCACTCACATGAAGGTGTTGAGTATCCAAAGGGCCAATATGGGGCTCTGGTTGTTCACCCCGCCGATGATGCCGAGATGCCTGAATGGGAACAAAATGTTGAACAGGAATTCATCCTGTTGCTCTCTGAATGGAATTACACATCGCCGGAAGAAGAGTTACAGAAGCTAAAAACGGAAGGTATGGGCGGTATGGGAGGGACACGAGGTCTGCAAAGTATGAATATGGGAGGTATGGGCGAAACCCAAGGCACGGGAGGCACGAACGAGACGCAAGGTATGGGAGAGACGCAAGATGTGGGAAGTACGGGCGAAACTCAAGGCATGGGAGGCATGAACGAGACGCAAGGAATGGGAGAGACGCAGGATATGGGAAGTATGAGTATGCAAGAGGAGCCCGATCAGGCCGATGTTCCTTGGCCGTACTTTCTCATGAATGGAAATGCGTCCGTTGACTTTAATATTGATAGTAGTGTCACCGACAAGTGGTATCGATTCCGTCTCATTTGTGGAACGGACAACTGGAATGTGAATATCTCGCTTGGAGGACCTTACTCCCCTGTGCTTGTAATGGTGGACGCTGGACAGTACCTTGAACCATCTCCCGTGGACACGTGGGAGTGCCCAATCGGTGCACGTTATGACTTTCTTCTTAACGCAAGCTTGATGGAACCAGGCCGATATCCAATCAGAGTCTCTGATGGCCTGGGTAAGTATCTAGCCACTCCGGCGTTCGTGGTCGTTGATCACGGCGAGACTCTCTTCGATGAGCCACCAAATGGAACGGTCACGCAAAACGGTACGTTGAAATTGTCACTCGTAGCTTCCGTGCGAGACTTGGACCATTCCAATTCTAATCGATTGGTTAATATTTCAACCAGTATCTTATCCGCCTCCTCTTAAGGATGTCTCCCTGCCAGAGCCTACGGCAGCAGAGGAAATCAATGTTACCATTGGTCCAATGGTAATGCCGTACAGCTGGAGTATTAATAACATTTCTGCTGTCTTTCCAACGGTTCCTACTTATCAATCAGGTGGGGAATTTGGGATGGACAAGCCTTTCTCGATTGTGAGAGTGGCAACTAATGAAGTTGCCGATGTCCTGCTTGTAAGTAATGTACTTGTGAATTTTCTGTTTATTTTGGTAAGAAGTACAAGTATGCATGACTGGCAATAATACGACTGAATTGTGTGCTACTCCTCCTCCTTATTCCGCTAGATCAATCAAAACAACATGGCACATCCTTTTCATATTCATGGACACACATTCTGGGTTTTGGGTGTCACCGCCAACAAGGATAATGGATTCGCTGATTTGAATACCGCAAATCCAGTCGCTAGAGATACAGTCAATGTACCCGGTGGAGGAATGGTAAAGATTCGCATCCTTTTCGACAATCGTAAGTTCAATTCACCACTCACCTTTTTTATGGTGATATTGAAACTAACTTCCATTTAAATTGATATTGATTCCCTTTTTCGATGTACCTATCAGCTGGACCGTGGCTCTTTCATTGCCACATTGATTTTCACATGCTCGAGGGGATGGCCATGATGTGGTTTGTCGGAGAACCAGAGGTCGATTGGCCACTGCCAGATGTCCCAATTAGCATTTGCGGGGACGCAGAAGACTATGCTGCATACCCGTGGAGCAGACAGTTCATTCCTGGCAATGATGCCTCGGATACCCCTACTTCTGATTCTTTCCTCCGATCTGGTGTTCGTCATTTTTTTGCCGGATTGAGTATTGCGTTGGTGTTCATTGCCCTTATTTAGGTTTATATTCATTATCCAAAAGTATTTGGACAAGCAGCTATGCCGTCTTTGTAGGATACTACCCATTCTCAAGTTCAAGGGTGTTGTTTCGGGTCTTGATGTTTGATGTCCTCAAAATATTATGTTTGAACTAATGCTAGGCACTGGCATTATATAGGCAGGCAGAGCGGTTTCTTAGTTTACTTTCATCGTATGATTATGCCTTCCAATTGTGTATGAGTTAGTACCAATCTTCTGTAAAACAGGTTCGTATCGTTTAGGTTTAGGCTGTGCGGCAGCAATTTTACCATGAGAGTGAAGGAACCATAAGGGTTTGATTACAAGTGAAAATAGTAATGATGAAATAAATAACTCCTTACTTGAAATTATTATAACTAACTGTAATACAAAATCAATGAGGTTGAGGGAATTTTGTTTTTAGCAGGAACCTTTTTTTGTGCAAGCAGCATTTTGCCCCTTTTTCATGTTATTTTTGTTCGACCATGAGGACGAGTTCCGATGAGCTACAACAGTATGCAAATCGTAGTGTAACAGAGTCAATATTAGGCATGATTAAATATAATTGAACTATGTTATTATTGATTACACTGTGTGTAGAGTGATGATAACTATGTAGGGCGTTACCATTGGGAAGGCCTTCAATATTGCTATTGAACAGGCCTTTATTCAACAAATGCAATTCAATAGTCAAGAGTCAAGACTCTTTTTCTCCTCAACATTATGGTGACCCTTTCTGTCACATCCATCCACAATCTGGTACAAAAATATATTCATATTCAGTGCATTAATGGTGTTCAATTCCAACATATATTTATAATTCATTAGTAGAAGAGTTACTTATCACATTCGGTATCCTAATTTTTGATGCAAAATTGATCATCCCTACAGGTCACTGTAGTCAACCTCAAAAAGAGGCTCGCCATTCTCAATACTTAGTTGTGTGATTACTGCAATAGCCCGGAAAACATCTCCATGCTCAATAATGTCATGACGGTACACTTGTTTCAGTATCTCCCAGTTTTTCAGTCTGCCATTGAGAGTCTCATGCCTGCTGCGGACCCGATTCTGCATTGCAAGATTTTCAGTCGGATTTGCGGCGCATCCAGGGCATTTTACTTTATGGGGGGCCTCTCCAATGTAACCATCATCGGCTTCAACCCTTTCATGTGGATCAAGCCAATGGGCAAGAGCCAAACGAAAAATGTTTACATCTGGATACTTACCAGCTGCATATGGTCCTTCAATCCATGCAATATTTCCGCTTACGATATCAACTCCAACCTCGTATCGCAATGCATTCTTCCCTTTAAATTTATGTGAAGAAAAAAGGTTTCCAGGGATTGCAGGACCCTGCTGAGGAATTCGAACATCAACTCCATCCAAACTCATGAGACAGTCATTCAGACTACCACTAATTTTCCTATTTTCAAATACAATCTAAGAACATGATGAGATGATTGCTGTTAATCATAAAATAACGAACAACGATTTCATTCACTCACCACAACTGGCTCAAGATCGGCAATGGCATGAATAAATGGCCACACATATTTACGAAATGTTTTTGGATCCACAGCACCACTTGACCCTCCAACTATGGAGCATACAACACCTTGCTTTGGATATACCTTCATAAAGAAAAGCGTCCACAATAAATGTTTGATTTCCCCTTTGGCGGGGATGAAATCATTTGCTGTCAACATATTCCAAAGTACTGTTGCAACAAAATGATTTATTCCAAAAAACTCTCGGAATGCCCGGTCTTCTGTTGTTTCCGACCCTATTTTTTGTCCTGACTTGTTTTGGATTTCCTTTCCGATGAGGATGAAATCATTTGGAGTTGGGTCGCTCATCCTCTTCCGCTTCACCGCCAGAGAATCATCGTCGTTCATGTTGGTTTAGTTCGTAGAGAGTTCAGCGGAAAGGATGATTCCGAGAACAAGCAGAGAGAAAGCGCGCTGTACTGGTGCTCGTCACTCGCCTTCGTCGGCATCAAAAAGATTCGACAGGTAGTAGGAGAGTCGCAGTGAGGAAGGAGGGGATGATTATTGCTGTGTCGTTGCTGGCAGAGTGGGAGATGATGGTGATGGTCGTGACGGCGATGCTGGTCGAAGGTGATGATTACGATTACTCTCCCCCTCTCTTTTCTTCACAAGAAGAGGGGAGAAATGGCGATCTTCACAAGAGTGGAGGGAATCTGCCACGAATCTCTTTCCATTCCGGCTTGCTTTACCGCAAGAAAGGGTTAGAAAACTAGAATAGAATATTCTATTCTAGAAGTCTAGAATAGAAAAATCTATTCTAGAAGTCTAGAATAGATTCGGCTATTCTAAAAGTCTAGAATAGGTCCTCTACATAGGAACTTGTAGACTTTGTATGAGTTCCTATTTTAGAATAGCCAAATCTATTCTAGACTTCTAGAATAGATTTTTCTATTCTAGAAATCTAGAATAGAAAAATCTATTCTAGAAGTCTAGAATCGTAGAATACGGCATTTCCTTTCTCCACTGCAAGATAGAAGGCAAGCAGAGAAAAATGGCGATCCTTCACTTCAAGATCTTCAGTCGCAATGGCACCGTCCCCCGCCCTCGCCAAGACAAGAGAACAGCACACCATCCACTCTCCTGACCTACCACACATCATCGTCATTCAGTCATTATCATTCCATTATGAAACAAGTCATATTTCTTGAAGCGCCGCTGCTACAGACTACGAATGCCAAGAACGGTCGGAAAGCAAGAGAGAGCAAAAAGGTGGGATAATTCCGAGAGTGCAAAGTTTCGAGAACAAGTTAATTCTGGGCTCATCGACATCGACGACATCACCCCGACTACGATCGAATCTATCCGAACACATCACGGTTGGTCGTATAGGACACCAGAAAACTTTTGATCGAACTACAGGAGAGTGGCGGCTAAACTTCGAGTAGCAAGAGATCTCAACGGAGCTCGAGCTGCCGGTTTTGCAGGAGACGAAGCAGAAGAAGGTAAGAAGTTCTGTCATGTCACGCCTCTCCGATTCATCTTACTTATTTTTCATATTGTTTCCTTTATATTCT
>JALLBB010001038.1:0-10169 GCA_036939735.1 Discostella stelligera
AGCTCTCGGCTGTCTCAACGATTATTGCTGTTGATTGTCACGGTTGGCCTCACCGTCATCCACCAGAAGTTTATTGCTGTTTGGTTTTGTCTGAAAATTCTCTTCGTTCCGGGCTTCCCGCCATTTTCCGCAACTCAAAAACCATGGCGTCTGATGCTGATGATGTCCGATTTGTACGTTGTTGGCTTCGTTGTCAACGGGCAATGGAGGTGGGGAGAGCGAATAGAAAGAGAATATAATATGGCGATTATTGCGGAAGGGAAGGAGATGAAAATGTTGTTGCTTTCTCAACCAAGATTATGCATAGCATCACCACCGCTGCTTTCGCCGCACAAAATTCTTGCTAATAAGTACGGGGGGATGTCAGCGTCGTCACGGCATAGCTTCTGGTGGAAGGAATGTGATGTTGGTGGCTGTCTAGAATTGAATACTATGACGCATGTTCAGTGCTTGCCACATCGTCGGAGATTCTTGATTTCGCAAAAGTGAAGTTGCGCGGGCGAAGCCGATTTCAAAAATATTTGAAATCAGTTTCATTGTCGACCAAAAAAATGAAGTGCTCGCGGAAGACCTCCATCGCGGCGTTGCTGCGTTTGCTGCTTCAATTCAATCCCAGAACATGGGCCTATCGCATCAAGGGAAGCGATGACGAGAATAAACCATTTGCACCCTACGAAAGAGGATTTGTGCAAAACGTGCTAGATCCTGCTGCCGTCCCTCCTCCACTGAGCCGTCGTCGTATCCTCTCGCAGAGACGGTACGCATTGTCGGCGGTGGTTGGCGAAACAGTCGGAAATACTCGGATCTTCTCGTGCCCGAGCATGGTCGGCCCATTTACCGACAATGGCGTCATCTATTATTGCACGAGTGACATTCATGGAATTTGTGATCGAACAACGGGCACCTGCATGTGCAATGAAGGCTATGCGGGAGAAGCCTGTGAAACCTGCGATACCTCCACTCACTTTGAGATCGGAGGTCTTTGTTATCGAAAGCGCGAATGCCCCAACGACTGCTCCAACGCAGGTCGGTGCAATCATCTCACGGGAGCGTGTGAATGCAACGATCATCGCGTGGGCGATGACTGCTCCACGTCGAAGTGCTCCACATTTCATCGATTTTGTACGCATTGCAACGAGGATGGCTGCATCGAGTGCGAAGAGGGATTCAGTGTCCACAAACATAATCCGCTCGGAGCGCAGTGCGAGCCCTGTTGGCGCTTCGACCCTCGATGCAGAGATTGCAATGCCTACGCATGCACCTCGTGCATTGACCTGCTGTTGCTTTCCATTCACCGATCGGGGAGACGGCCACAGGATCCTCCGCTGCCAGTCGATGAACTGATGAGAGAACTGAGCGTGACTGTTCCGTTTGGTAGCCAACAAGTGGATGCTTTTTACGATGCCGAACATTACTTCTTGGTGGACCCTGCGTTGGTACCTTTGAATGAGTCTGCTGTTGAGTGCCATCAGGGGTTGAATTATGTAAGTTTGGTATTACCCAATGCCAATCTTTACTTTTCACGTATTGCATTGTGTTGTTTGCTGCTTAACCTCATCGGGAATCGCTCTCGTGCTTCGTTTCGAAGGACGACTCGATCGAGTGTTTTCCATACCCTCTGACTTCTCACATCATGTGTGGCAACTATGGAACAATCACATTCGAATCTCCCGAGTATGCTGTTAGAGAGGATGAAGGTCACATTCGTTTGACTGTTCAACGAACTGGTGGTGGCGTCGGCGAGGTCTCTGTGTCGTACTCGATTTATCCAATTACTGCAGGATATAACGATGTCACCTCAACTGCATTTTACACTGCAAATCAGACTATTGTCTTTCGTCCAGGACAAGTTCGTGCAACCTTTCTCCTTACGATCAACGATGATCGTATGTTGGTACGTTTTCGATTTGGCCCGCACTGATTTTGTCCGTTACCGACAACTGATGAGTTCTTCTGCTTCGATTGTGCATAGGAATCCAATGAAACATTTTCAGTTCACCTGTCGAACGTGATGGGAGGCACAATCGGAACTCAAAGCCGAGCAATTGTTACAATCATTGATGATGACGCGCTGAAGACTTGCTCCAATGAAACATCTCTGGGACACAATCAACGTGATTTGAGGTCTGTTGAGGCCGGCACCCCTTTCCTATTCAAGTTATTTGCAAAGACTTGCGCTGGAAATGTCCAGACAATTGATGGCGACACATGGCAAGTGGAAGCAAGAATTATTGGGTCGGAAACTAGAGCTCCGAATGATTTTGATACTTTGGTAGTGCTGGGGAACTGCGATTATGCTCGAGATGGAATCTATGCTTGTCATATTGCTCCGACGGCTGGTGGGAAGTACAATCTCGACGTTTACCAACTCATTCCTGGAGGTCTCAAAGGATATTACTTCAACGACATCTTTTTGAGTAGTGAAAGACTGGACAATGTTAGGGTAGATGCAGTTGTGAATTTCACCTGGGGCAAAGGAGCCGTCACAACATTTGGAAGGGACTATGTTTCAGTGCGATGGGAGGGATACGTAAGGCCTTTGCACTCGGAAACCTACGCTTTTTGGCTCGAGGTTAATGATCATGCTCGATTGTGGATTGACGGGATTCTACTTATCGATTCGTGGACCTTCTCTTCAACTTCTGGGATGCTTCGGGCTGGGCACGATCTCACTGCCCAGAAGGCGCATAAATTGGTTGTGGAGTATCGTGACATTCGCGGTGAGGCCTCGGCTAGGCTTCTTTGGTCTTCCCCCAGCACCAACATCTCTGCGATACCGTCTGATTCTCTGTTGTACAAGGTGCGTTAAAGTTTGTATGGTTCATGTCTCACCAATACAAGTCTGACGGCTGATGATGCATCGTTGAATCTACAGGAATCTATTCACAACTCTCCATTTTCCTTGCAAGTCAATCCCGCCTATCCTTCTGCAAAAGAAAGCCGAGCCTTCGGACAAGGTCTCTATCATGGTATCGCTGGGAAAGCTCACTATTTTTCAATCGAACCGAGGGACGCGTTCGGAAATTTCGTAGGTCTGGGAAAAAGTGATGTAGTTACTCGTTTCATCGCATCAGCTGAACTCATCGATGACATTGAGCTTGGGCTTGGGAACTCTATGGTTCCTGTCATTATATCATACAACAGTAGTACCTCTCGGTACGACTCTTCGTGGACACCTGGAAGGTCGGGACGATACCGTCTTAATGTCACGCTTCATCGCACAGATGGAACGGATATGAATGAAACCCACATCTTCGGATCTCCTTTCATTGTCACTACTGGACCTGGAGTTACATTTTCTCCTGAAAGTATCGTGGAGGGGGGAATGGGGCACTGCCCACCTTGGATCGAATCGCCCTGTCCGGGTATGATTCATGGCATGGTGGGAGATACATCATCCTTTTTTATCAAATCAAAAGATCGTTATCGCAACACTAGAGACTCCGGAGGGGACAACTGGAACGTAGTATTGGTTTCAATGAGCTCCTCAGAATATAATTCTGGAACAGTAGTGGATTTTGCAAACGGAACATACGGTGCCTCGGTGACTCCGCTTACATCTGGCCCCAATGATTTGCACGTCTCACTTGATGACGTCGCCATAAAAGGCTCTCCGTTTCAAATGAATGTGATACATGGAAATGTATCGGGAATCGCTTCCTTCGTTGTGAACGAGGAAGAAATGATGACCATGATTGCGTCGGAGGAGAACACGTTGCTGGTCCAGGTTGCTGACGAACGCGGAAACAACGCCATATATTGCAATGAATTTCCATTCGAAACAAACGTTGTTGTCGAGGGTGTTAATATCGACACCAGAAAAACTCGGATTCATTACGTCGGCGCGGGGGTATATTCCGTCACGGTGACAAACTTGAGTTCCGGCAGCATAATTGTAAGCATCAAGATCAATGATAAGGAAATACAGCATTCTCCGTTCAATATAACTGTCCTTCCTGGGAACTTCTCTTCTGCGAAATCATCGGCCAGAGGCGACGGACTGTCGAGAGCCACCGCTGGTGAAGAGCAGCATTTTTTCATTTCGTCAAGAGATATTGTTGGAAATGATATGCTTGACGACAAAACGCAATTATTTGATGTGCGCTTAACCCTTCGCGATATTTACGTCAATGTCGTGGTAAACGGAACGCACAAATTTGTTGGCGATGGGCAGTATATGATCAACTATACCTGTTACATTAGTGGTGATTACGTTATGCATGTTCGAGATATTATTGGAATGGATATATCTGGATCGCCCTTTCATGTCACTGTTGCTCCGGCTTCAATGAGCGGCCCTCACAGTATTGTTGCTGGACAAGGTTTAATCAGGGGAGTAGCCGGCGAATTGGCTGAAGTGAGGGTATATGGGCGCGATAAGTACATGAATTCAGTCAGCCATTCTCTCGACATTATTGAAATGGCGATGACATTGACTTCTCGACATCAGAGTGATTGGGAAGTTAATCGTTTAGGAAGTCGATTGATTAATCAGTTGGCACGAGATAGTGGCGGAGGGGTGTTTTCCCTCGATTACATCCCTAAATTGGCAGGGACTTATGAACTGAAGTTGATCACATACTCTCGCGGCGGCCTTGACGCATCACATTTCTCTTCTCCTGACTTGCTACCAGATTACTTGATTTCAACTTCAACGGACAATATCATAGAGAAGTACTATGACGATGATCCGATTGGCGAACTCGTTGGCACGCAGTCACATTTGGGTTCAATTTGGAACGGAAAGATAGCTTCGAATCACGATGAGGAGTACACAATCATAGTTCAGTGCAACGAAGAGGGGTATGCTAGTCTTGCGGTCGATAGTGTGTACGTCCCATGGCAATCTTGTTATCCAATGAGTTCAACAAACATCGTCATGAAAGCCGGCCGAGCGCTACCTTTTTCGCTGAGATATAAATCGCTTGAAGGCAGTGCGTTCGTCGTGTTGATGTGGAGAAGTCCATCTGAGCCCATGGCGAATATTCCCTCTCGTAATCTATTTCACCAGCTCATCGTCGGCGAATTTCCCATACACCATGTCGAGATAAAACCGAACACTGTACAAGCATCCAAATCGATTGCATTTGGCGATCCTCTCACAAAGGCCAAAGCTGGATATGAGCAAGAATTTCTGGTTGAATGTAGGGATGGGTTTGGCTCGGGGGAAATGGGTAATTTGGCATTGAATGGGAACGAAAAGTTGGGCGTAGTGTTGATGAATTATGATAATCAAAGCGATCTTCGAACGACAGTCCTTGACAATAACAATGGGACCTACTCTGTGAAATATACTCCCCTAAGCACTGGGATTTATTTCTTGTCCATCACTGTGAACGAATCAGATATCAAAGGATCGCCGTTTCTACTCCGAGTAGAACCGGGTGGGACGGAGCCCCTAGAATCCATTCTTTTGCATCAAAACAGTCTTGAATTTGTTGCTGGTCAAGAGATGGGGCTAGAAATTCAAGCAATGGATTTGAATGGTAACAAACGCGACGTGGGGAACGATGAAATACTGGCAGTCATATCACCGTTGACTGTCGAAGGTGACCAAGGAAAATTATCCTGCAAGTTGGAATATGTGACTGACGGACTCTACGCTGTCACCTGTCCTGCGCTGTTGCATTATGGGTCTTACGCGCTGGACATAGGCATCTCAGTATCTTCCGGTGTTATTCCAATCAAATCAAGTCCATTTCATCTCACTATCATTCCGGGGGGAGCCGCCCCAGCAATGACTACGATCGTTGGCCGAGAATCGGGGCAGGAATCAATTAAATTGATCAGTAGAGCTGGGAGGTATGAGACCTTTTCGGTACGTAGCCGCGACCGATTCGATAACGCACTAACCACAGGAGGTGACCATTTCGTCGCAAGAGTCCGAGGCGACACACGCATCGAACCCTCCGAAATGCGAGTTGAGGTTTTAGATCAAGGGTACGTCAAAAGCGTCTTCTCTCGTTCGTAGTCAATTTTTGCCTCGCCGCTCTCACCTCTCAAATTACTTCGACGGGGTGACATGGAACCCTTAGAAATGGATTCTATATCTTCGCATACAAATTGAGCAACCCATCGATTTATGAAATCGACGTGAGCATGGTCACTGATTCAGGCCTGATTGGTAATTATTTTGTGAACGAAACTAGCTTTAAAGAAGGAGTTCCGGATACAATAGTGATTGATGAGCAAATCAGCTTCAGCATTCGGCGCTTGGATGACAAGAACTTGTTCAGCCATGTGATCTGGACAGGATATCTGTCGTTCCCACACACTAGTGATTACGAGTTCGAAGTGACTGGGGTTGAAGGAAGTCTCAAACTTTGGATTGGTGATAGAATAGTATTGGATACGGATAAGGGGTCTACCCGGGGAGGATTCAGGTCTTTTGTGAACATTATCTATGAGATTAAGATTGAATATTCTTTGGTAAGGGCTACATCTTTTGCTTCCAGTTTTTTTGCGTTTCGTAAACTGATTTCTCCTCGTCATTTGATCACAGGAAATCAACCGTCTACTTATACAATTATTTTGGTCGTCACGACAAATGAAGAGAAATGTAATTCCAAAGCATCACTTTTTCAGCACATCGGAGCCTATTCAAGGATCTCCTTTTCGTCTTGCTGTCACTCAATGAAGATGGAAGTAACTCATTGATTAGTGGATAAACTGTTCTCTGACAAGCCGACAGCACTTTTACTTTTGCCATAGTCGGTATTCGATCTCGCTTTGGACTAGTGGGGCTTAAGTATTCCTCGTCAGCTTGCTGTGGTTGAAACGATATCATTTTTAATTTTCTTCAGCGGAAAAGTATTTTTGCTCTCCGGCTCCTTGGTCCTCCCGTCAACATGCCAAAGAACGAGAAGATAAAGGTCAAAGGTGGAGCAAAGCAGTCGGACATCCCTGCGGAATGGGTTGGAAAGTCAGTTGAAGAGCTCAAATCGTTGGTACCTCAATACAAACGTGATTTACTGGCAGCATGCACTTCTCGCAACCTAGCACAAGTCGAGCATTGTTCTATTCAGTCTTTCTACGACGTGACGAGACAAGACATTCGCGAATTGGATATGCAGATAGAGAAGAAGGATTTGGAAATCGAAAACGCTCAAGACGAAATCTTGACGGAGCTGCGTGTCTACCAACAGAAGTCTTACTTCATTAAATATTGCCACGAGAGCAAGGTGAAGGAAGCACTAGATACTTATGACACAAAAATGAAGAATGCTGTCACAGACCATGCCCGGAAAGTTAAGGATCTTGAAGCTGTCAAAACGAATATGAGTAGTGAATTGGTCGGATTGGAACTTGCGCAATCAAATGATGTACACAACTCTAAGCAGAAATGTGGTGATCTTGCACTAATTAAAGAAATGCTGGAAGCTGACGTCAATCAGTTCCGTAACGTATGTGATGATCAACAGAGTGAGTTAGTGATAGAACTAGAATCGCGACGTACAGTCGAGTTGAGGAGATTAAATGCCTTGAAAGAATCGCACTTGAGTGATTTGCTTGAATCGCATCAGCATCGATGCAATGACATGCGGTCACATTTTTCAGGTGTCGAAAGGCAGCAGGTCATTGACATTGAGGACCTAGAAACCGAAATTCGAAGGCTCAAGAAAACAGCACTAGAACATGCGACCACAACTAGCCAACTGAAGTCATGCAATGAGCGATGCAATGAGGAACTCAAGACATGTTTAGAAAATATTGCTGCATTGAAATGTAGAACCAAGGACAAGATTAAAAATGCCACGTCGCTTCAAACAACAAAGTTGAGGCTGTCGGCAACAAAGAAAGCAATGAATGAAGCAAGTAAACAATACATGTTGCTACAGAATAAATACAATGTAGTAGAGAGGGAGAGAAAGAGCTTCCGAGATGGGACCCATAGTGCTACATCTGAAGCAATCAAGCCCAATCTAGTTAAGAGAGCTATGCTGGAAGAAGAACTAAAAAGCCAAAGTGAAACAAATGCCGTCATCGATCAGCACCTTCAGCACACTATAAGCTCAGCTCAACTTGACGAGGCCAAGTCGAACGTTTTGATTGCCAACATGCATGATTCTTTAAAACAATGTAATACGGAACTGGAGAATTTGAACCTCGCCATCGCCGACGCTGTAGATTCTTACAATAAGCTGTTGAAATCGAGCCGAACTGAGTTGCTCGGTCTTGGTGTTTCCAAAGATCAAGTTGATTCATTGGGAGCGGCATTCGAGGGAGAGGTGAACGACTTTCCATAGGATTTTGGTGAGCCACGTCGAAACAATCGAGCGGCGTATGGCTATTGCCTGAGAATACTATTAATACGTTAAGAATGAAAGAAATGATTTTTTCACATGGTGAGATCTCTCATGCAAGGGCTTAATTGAACATGTTATGCTACAGCAATCCCCCGACCCGCTCCACAACAGAAAGACAATCAAAATACTTCAGCCCTTGGTATTCAATTTGCTAGGCTCCGAAGAATTCACCCCGACAAAATCACGTAGAATCTGGGGGTTCGAGCTTTCGAACAGAATATCGTGAAGGAATCGTTCCAACAGGAATACCTTCAGAGAAAGATATCCAGCGTCAAGGCATCGGTACCACCGCTGTCTTTTCTTAAGTAATTTCCTGTACGTTAGGATCAGTGGGTATCGGATGAGGCACAGAATTACAAACACAACTGCAAAAGAAATCTACATACATAGCAAACGTGTCTACGAACTTACCAGCTAGTAATGGCATTCGGTAGAATCTCAACATCGTGGTCGTCCGTAACAGACAGGGGGTTCAGACCCGTGACCACTGCCGCACAACTCTCCGAATGTCCACGTGTTACCTTCCGACTCAATTCCGAAAAATCAGAGTATCGTTTCCACACACCTACGGTATTGCGAAAGTTGCCGTCACAGAAGATGACTAGGAATTGGGCATACTTGCCAAGCTTTTTGGACTGGGAGAGAGAAGGGTGGCGATGTTCGATTGGAGGAGTAGTGGAAGGAACATGGCAGGAGATAAGCATCATCTTACCTCAACGACGCGATAACTTGCAATAGAAATGCTAACCGTATCAATTCCATCGAGCTGCTCGCCTTTCTCATTCACCCGTGGAAAGCTCTTGCTCACTGTGGTCCCAAACACATTGTCTCCTCGCACTACCACCGTCAAATCAATATCATTTCCAACACCCTTCACCTTCTTATTCACCCAAGTATGATGATGATGATGCGGCCCCAGAGTCTTGAGATTGTAATCCTTCGGTCGATTAGGATCAAAGTACATTTCGACGGCGCCATTGACACTCAAATGTTGATTCAATGTGGCCTCGGCCGCATCGGCCTGCGCTGCCTTGACCGATGCCGGATCGGCGCCAGTGTTATGTTCATCGCCGACACTCTTTAAGTTAAATGGCGCGGCGAGATTGTAATTTGACAAGTTGGCACCCCCCGGCCCACCATCATCGGCATATCGATCATCATTAAATGGCGATATCGATATGGGCGTGGAGCTGCGGCACGGCAAGAGAGAGAGAGTGAGAACGAGAGAGATCATTGATAATATATAAATGAGCCATGGCATCAATATCCAGTCTGTTCACGGTTCGAACTTACGCTGTCAATACCTCCACCGGCATTTCATACTTGACTTGAGATCTGGCAAAGTTCTGAGCCCACATCTGCTCAAAGAATGCCCGTTCCTCTACTGGTTGGGGAGGACGATTGCCCGCGGTATGCTTCCATAATTTTTGGCTCGAGAGGGATTCTTCGAGGACGTAAGTGGGCGCCGTGACGGCCATAGTGTTCATTACTGATGATTATGATGACGACGTCGATGACGGTGCAATTATCAAAAACATTTCCGCACAGTGCAATAAAGTCGGATACGAGAAGGGTGCATCAGGAGAGAGCGGCACATGGCAGCAGAATGAGGGAGGAGGGATCGAGGGATGACGATGACCGACGACATTGTTAGTTGTGGTGAGTGAGAAGAAATACGGAAAGAATCGCCAGTCGCACAAAAATATGAGAACACCAAAGGAAGATGGAAGTTCCACGATCCACGTTAGGACAAAAACAAAAGCGACTCCGGAGAACAGAATCTCCAAATATTCTCCGAACAAACACCAACACAACACTGGTCCACCCCCCGCCCCCCCTCTCTCCTCCCCCAAGAAGGCAAAC